>MJUU01068570.1:27212-41781 GCA_002080025.1 Modiolus philippinarum | reverse complement strand
ACCTAAGACCAACCTATATACCTAATATCATTGACCTACCACTTATAGTTACTGAGAAAATGACCTAATCACAAAAACTTAACATGCCCATTAGACCTCGAAAGTGAGGTCAAGGACAAAAGCCATATGACAGATCGTCATGTACTACCTAAGACCAACCTAAATACCATTATCATTGATCTGCCACTTATAGTTACTGAGAAACTAAACTAAACACAAAAACTTAACATGTTCATTGAACCGTGAAATTGAGGTCACAGACAAAAGCCATATAACAGACTGTCATGTACTACTCAAGACCAAGCTATATAACAAATATCATTGACCTACCACTTATGGTTAATGAGAAAATGACCTAATCACAAAAACTTAACATGCTCACTAGACCGTGAAATTTAGGTCAAGGACAAAAATAATATGACAGACTGTCATGTACTACCTTAGACCAACCTATATACCATATAACATTGACCTACCACTTACAGTTACTGAGAAACTAAATTCAGCACAAAAATTTGACATAATCATTGGACGGTCAAATTGAGGTCACAGACAAAAGCCATATAACAGACTGTCATGTACTACTCAAGGCAAACCTATATACCAAATATCATTGATCTACCACTTATAGTTACTGAGAAAATGACCCATTCATAAAAAATTAACATGCTCACTAGACCGTGAACTTAAGGTCAAGGACAAAAGCCATATGACAGATTGTCATGTACTACCTAAGACCAACCTACAAACCATATATCATAGACCTACCAGTTATAGTTACTGAGAAACTAAACTTACCACAAAAACTTAACATGTTCATTGAACCATGAAATTGAGGTCACTAACAAAAGCCATATAACAGGCTGTCATGTACTGCTCAAGACCAAGCTATATAACAAATGTCATTGACCTACCACTTAATGAGAAAATGACCTAATCACAAAAACTTAACATGCTCAATGAACTGTGAAATTTAGGTCAAGGACAAAAATAATATGACAGACTGCCATGTACTACCTTAGACCAACCCATATACCATATATCATTGACCTACCACTTACAGTTACTGAGAAACTATATTAAGCACAAAAATTTGACATGTTCATTGGACCGTGAAATTGAGGTCACAGACAAAAGCCATATAGCAGACTGTCATGTACCACTCAAGACCAACCTATGTACCAATATCATTGACCTACCACTTATAGTTACTGAGAAAATGACCTAACCACAAAAACTTAACATGAAAGTTTATGCCGCCGCCGCTACTGCCGCCATACTTTGTACACATGTCTCGCTTTTGTCGCAGGCGAGACAAAAATGACAAACCTGGAAATTGGCAACCAAGCTAAGTCCAAGTGATGAGAGTATGCCCAGTACAAGTCCTGCTTTATTGAGACATCCTAGCTTTCGATCTTCTCCTATACAAATCTGTGATACCAGTTTGTACCTTACATACATGGTGGCTATAGCTGTAAAATAAATCATAGAGAGTGTTACACTGTATGGATGAGGTATGTTTTCAACAACATAATTTCTTAACAAAGTTTTAAACAAATCTGATCACTTGAAAGGCAATGGCATGCTTTGGGATTATACTGGCAAACTTTTATGATTTCTCTGAGGCTATAGTAGCTTTCTGGTGAGCTACACGTTCTTTTTTTGTCTGCACATTCAGAGTGTAATATGACAGCATCATATCAAATAAACTGCTGTGGCTTCCATGTGAAATATTATTACAGATCAATATTACAATAAAATAGAATTAAACACTGGTTTTTAGGATATAATCTATGTATAAACTTTGGCAGCTCACTCATAAGATGTACAAAGTCCAAAGAACTTTATATAAAGTTTGTGAGTGAGTTGCCAGAGTTTATACATACATATTTCCTAAAAAAGAGTGTTTAATTCTTATAATATCAAATGAGTTCAAAAAATATAATTGATTGGAGTAAACAACTTCTTTATTTGCAGCACTTTATTTTTTGCGGAGTGGATTAATGGGCAAACTGAAATATCGAAAAATATTTCATTTGTTATTCATTACGTTGACCAATGAAATTGGTGAATGTTAAAATTACATCTGGAATTTTACAGGTATAAAGGAAACACCTTCAATGACTGAAAATTCCAATCACAGGCAATAATCTAACGAAGAACCCCACAACAAAAACACAAATGAAATACAAAAGACGAATGTAAAAGACAGTAGTGACTTAAGACGGCATCCGCTTGATACTGGTTATGCTGGCACTATGCCTTCTCAGGCACTTCCACTTGTCATTTTTCAGATAATGCTAATTTGCTATTTTTATTTAATTTGCTTAGGTCTTGTGCATGTGCTTTCTGATAAGTGTGTGTATTATGTATCTATATGTAAATCAAAATAGTGTTCTGTAAAACAGTGTCCTGGTATGCTATATTTTTATTCACTATTTGAAACCCCAACAAAGAACGAAAGTAATCTCTCTTGCCTTTTACTCCTTCCTCGGACTTTATCATAGTCAACAATTGCAAGGCCGGACAATATTTCACAGCGGACACTATTTATTTAATGTTACATATACAGTCAAACCAGTCACATGTCACCTTCCAAGAGAACCTCAAAATAGGGTCTTATAAGACAGGAGATCTTTTCCCTGCACAGGTTTTATTTAAGAAAGCACTATGAAGGGATATTAAAATTAGGGTCATTTAAGACAGGTTTTTGCTTTATAGAGGTAGTCACTATGGCTGCATGGCAAGTTTAACTGTATACTAGTATGATATAAAATTATGTCATTATGACATGTGTCCTTACCTAAAGCAGCAGATATGTTCAGGAACTGTCCAAATATACAGCTCTCTGGGGCTTTTGTTCCTGTATCACTGTTAAACATAAAAAGAATGTTTTTGAAGTAAACTACGGTTAATAATAGCATGACTACAAAACACTGTATAAAAATACATTATGTGCATGTATATGTACTTTGAAAATGAACATAACTAATACAGAAAATTAATGATCTGTAGATTTTAACTATTTCAGGATTACCGTTACGCGTTAACTGACATACACAGCAATGTTTTTTTTTATTCTAAAAATTAATTAGGACTGTGAGCATTAAATCAACTACTAAATTTTATTTTCAGTAGTAAGCATGGTAGATATTCCTGTATAAAAAATTATACAAAATTCATAAAACAGAATTAATTGTTTTTTCTTGAGATACAGTTTCCAAAGGGGACGATCACATTTGACTTTCAGGGGGAAGAATTGCCTAGAAAATATATTTATTTTCATGATAAGTTTGAAGAAATAATTTATTTTTACCCAATGTCACACCAAATTATTTATTTGAATTTAAATTAAAATTTTATTCTTCAACTCAAAATTACATGTGTGTAGATTATTTACATGTTTTTTCATGAAAAGCAGGATAAGAATATATTCACTGCCGCTTAGAGATTTAATTACTTAATAAAAATGACCCAAGCCCCCTGAAAATCAGATGGTCATGTCCTAACATGCCTTTAGCACTACTGTTTTACCTATAATCAACATTGCAAAAACATTCAATGAAATGTAAAAAATTTTGTTTCTAGCCTGATGTCATATCTCTACGATCAGCTCCTCTCCTTTTCAGCTTTGATAGGGATAAAGCCCTGCTAATTGCCAATTTGTAAATTTCATTTAGCGTTTAGCCTGTTCAGCACTTTGGAGATTACTAAGGCAAATACAATATCATTTCTAAACAGTTTGGTTATGTCCTTATTATTGCTGCCTTTAATTTTATGTTGTTAGCTTCATTGTCTCATTGATAATCAGAACGTTTCTCTTTTTATTTTTTACTTTTACTGTCATTCTTCCCTTTGTAGCTCTGGTGTTTGTCATTACATTAAATTATTTATGTCCAAATCACATACCTTATATATGGGAAATATGGTGAGACATCTCCATTTAGAACAGCTATGATGTATGATACAATAAAAGTTGTAAATGATGTCAATACAAGACAGATAGGTAAATAACTCAGACCTCTACAACACATTCTCAGATCTCCTAGATAACCTGTAACAAAAGCAAATGCATCTTCAGGGATCGATCTAGAATCTAAAGTAAGGGGTTGCATTTGAAAAAAAAATGAGGGGCAGATAATTATGTTGCATTTTATAATTTCTTAGAACTGATGTTCATGTCTTGATTTTTTCCTGTGAAATAAATGTGATTTTACCTAGCCAAGCTTTCTTTAATCAATGAATTTATGAGATAAATATGACAGCAAAAAGAAAAACAAACAAACAAAATAAAAAAAACAATCAAAGGTCTTTAACAGGGATTTCTGTATTGCATGATACATATTGCATTTATGATTTATGTATATACAAAGCTTAAGCCTTCCCTTAAAAGACATGATTCAAACTTTAATACATGACTTGAACATGTTTATAAGATGCTTAATTACAAAACAGTAATCAATGAATCATCTATTGAAATGCACTTATAAATATAGCTGCCCAACTGTAGCTCTTATGGTCCTTGAGCATGAATAACAGTTGCAGACAATCCAAAAAATTATAAATAAATGGACTACATGTAGTTCTGCAGCTAAGTTAAATGTAGCTCCGATTTAAAATTTAAAATTGACAGTAACATGTGCATGCAACTTGAGCTTTTCTTGAGAATTTTTAAATGCATGTAGGACTAACCTGCTATTAGACCAAACAGTTTATAAAAATTAAAATGTGATGCTGAACAATCAGGCCTCTTATACAGGTATGCCTACCATCCAGGATGTAATATATATTAGTTACAAACTTATCTATAAATCTAAAAATATAAATGACTGTGTATCATAGACACAGGCCATGGGAACACAAAAAGTCAGAGTCATGTGAACCAAATTATTAAAATTAGGTCAATCATGTGATTAAATTATTTAAAGGTGTAATAAATCGTTAGAGTGTAAATCTTTGTTTACTTATAAATTCAAACAGGTCTTGTTTATCACCCTTTCATAGTTTGTTCATATGTCAAGGCGTTGATTTATGATTTCAGAATCAAAACACACTGTACTTCCTTACTTTCAGTTTCATTTTCATTAACAGGGAAAGATAATCCATGTATGTAATGCTAAATTAATGTTCTCACCCCGACCAGCTGGAGCGAATAGATTCACATCCGTTGGACCATTTGATTACAATGGCCTGGAAAGATTTGTGTGTGTGTTTTTTTTTTTTGTTTTTTTTTGCAAAGAAGAGTGGGTCTCTGATTTTGGTTTTTTTTGTCCATATGTGATATTTTCTATGTATTTCTAAATGGACAAATACAACATTTGCTGAATACATGGGTTGCACATCTTTTCCAATCCGGATTTGACTCGTCATTTAGACGAGGTCATCTGGGGTCAACCGGAGGAAAAATGACATCATCCAACGTTGGAGCAAGGGACTGGTATTTTCTACCAACGAATCTAACGTTGTTATTCAACATATTGGTAAAAACTCGTTTTCAACTAACAGAGAAATCCACGAGGAACATTTCGAACCCACAAAAAAACGAAACTTGAATGGAAGTCTTCGTCTATCAGCGTCTTGGAACCAGTTTTGTACCAGATTACTCCTTGTTTGGCTAAAATAATGAGCGATCCCGCAAATGCGCAATCGGTGTATGGGGGTCAGTGGCTGATTTTATAGGTGTATGTATATTTAAGGTACATGTAGTTCGAGACTGGGACTAATATAACAGTTATATTAGTCCCAGTTCGATCCTAATAAAAATATGAGACATAATTTTTTTCTTTTAAGACATTTTGTAGGTTTAAACCTATATGTTCCAAAAATAAAATAAAAACGATATGTCATCGATCATCTTTTCCTGTTATCTGGCTTTGAAAATCAGGCCAAATTCAGTATTTACAAAAAATATATAGGGAACCGTCTGTGAGAAAATGCTTATTGTTTATCTTTCATATAAAATAAATATCAGATAGAATTCTCAAGTTTATTTTTTGATATTTCAGAGATATCCATTTGAGCTATCTGTAATGCTGAAAAATTCTATATGTCACCGTTCGATTAAGAGAGATATTTTATACAGTTTACGAAATCGGCAATATTAACTGGAAAAAGGAGCTAATTTGCGGGAAAGAGTATGTCAGTATGACGTCACAATGAAAAGGCCAATACAGGAATATCCCGGTTTGAAAATCAAGTCAATTCCGCATCCGACTCGTGTTACACAAATGCCCTAATCGAATGCGCCGTGGATTAGTGTGTGACTCTCTAGCTATTTGTGTTAAAAGTGTTATTTCCATTTGTGGGCATTACAATGTTTTATTAATAGCAGTGAAGATGCCGATGGGTGGACCTTTTACTGAATTCAACCCAAATTTACTGCAGTTTCCCGATCTTGCTTAATCTCGGGGCTTAACCTACCGGTAGACCAAATTCACAACGCGCCCCGAGATTATGCAAAATCGGGAAACTGCAGTAAATTTGGGTTGAATTTGTGGTAAATTTTGATGTTCATTTGATATTGGGAGTTAAGTTGTTGTAATCACTTGGTTGGAGTACGTCGTACATTATTTTGTTTTTTGCATCTTTTTTTTTTCTTTTGAAACTTTTAAAGGGTTTTCAACTAAACATAATCTCCCAGAAACTTACACAGCAAACTAACGAAACTGTGCTAAATTTAAGCACTGTAACATAGCTTATCATTAGACGCTATTGGGAACGCAGTTTATCAGCATCATATCTAGAACAAGACTTATTGATAACTTTTTCAACTGATATCTAATCTTTACGACAATGGTCAAGGTTATGACTCATCAAAAGCTTTGAATAGTAATAGTCTAACATCTTTTGTACACTGATCGCGTCGACATTTTCACGACTTATTTGCTATATATTGCAGTGCTTATAACTTCATTAACGATTTTCTGAACAGACTACCCGCCCTGAGCGCTTGATGACGCTTGTTTTAGGGTTCACTCAATGTTTCTATTTGCTGTGGTGCACGTGAAAATTTAGTTTCTTTGTTGTAAAGTGTGTTTGTTTTAAGGTTTTTATTTGTGTTGTCTCTATTTTATATTGTACCATGTGATTGTCTGTATTGTGTCTGTTGTCTCTGTGTTGTCTCTATGTTGTCTGTATTATGTCTGTTGTCTCAATGTTGTCTCTGTATTATGTCTGTTGTCTCTGTGTTGCCTATATGTTGTCTGTATTATGTCTGTTATCTTCATTAGTTTTGTCTCTATATTGCCAAGTGTATGTCCTTATTGTCTGTGTTTCCTCTATATTGTCTGTATTATATATGTCTGTTAATTGTCTTCATTTGTGTTGTCTCTATTTTACCCTGTTTCATGTATTTGTCTGCATTGTGTCTGTTGTCTCCATGTTGCCTCTATATTGTCTGTATTATGTCTGTTGTCTCCATTAGTGATGTCTCTATATTGCCATGTGTTCGTCTGTATTGTGTCTGTTATCTGTCTCCTTGTGTTGTCTCAACATTGCAATGTTTTTGTTGTTGTCACCATTTGTACCTCTAAATTGCCATGGTTTTTTTCTGTATTGTGTTTTTCGTCTCTGTGTTGCCACTTTATTGCCATGTGTTTGACTCTGTGGTATCTTTACATTGCCATGTTTTTACCCTTTGATGTTCGATTTACTAGACTAAGTATACACCAAAAGACTTTGTCAAGCTGCTTAAGTATTTATATCGGTTCCTGATTTATTTGATCATATCTGTAACAATCGGAAAATTATCCTTTAAGTATAAATGATGTATGGGAAATCCTGATAAAGATTTTTAATTCCACTAATACCAGTACTAGGGATCGCCTTGAACTGACCTTGCGGTATGAGTGTTTAATCACCATTATAGTCCCCGTGGTGAAAACAAAAGTCTTGTTCCATTTCCTCGATATCACTATTTATTTGTACTAGGTATATTTTGTCCCATGTACATTTATACAATATCTTTTCATTTGTTTATTTACGATATATTTTGATTCTCGTGTAGCGTGCAGCCTGAAACTTTAAAGAATCCCCCTGCTTGAGGTGAATGTTGTCTTTATTTCGTCAGTTATGGTGTAATTCATGACATAAATGTACCATCAATTTTTAATATAGTGACTTTCTTATTTTTTTGATAATTTTGTGGTGTTTTTGTTCATTTTTGTTCATTTGTTTTGTCGTCATCATGTGTTCTCAATTTGTCTGGTATACTACTGTCATTGTTTTGTTTTGTCCATGTCGATGATGTTCTGTGTACAAAGAGATAAATATATGTTTTTAAAACTTCCACCTTTGTCTTGTTTGTAAGTAAATAGAGAAGTAACATGTACCATGGATTTTAATTGGTTTTGTCTTGGTGTTAAAAAATGATATTTACAAATCAGCCACAACATACATACACAGATCATACACAACCTCATTTTTATACTTAGCACTGGGACGAACATTTCACCCCCTTACGACCTGTCAGTAGCAACTGCTGTCGAGTTGCTGCCGGAAACTGCCGCAATAGAAGGGGAGATTTGGCGCACCATATAATCGGTTTAACCCACTATTTCTTTTGAAATGCTTTTAACAAGTCAAAACCATTGCGTTGACTCACCTTCTTTGTCTTTTTACATCATGGACTTTGGCTCGCGACAATCTGTTCCGTAATTTTGTTATTACCCACATTTGTGTAATACTAGTAGTAAATGAATTGATTCTTTTAATTTTGATTTCAGAATTCCCCCTTTTCTCCCTTTTCCTTTTGTATTCGTTTGCCGATCTATTTTTTCTTTTGTCGAACAACGGATACTGGTCAGTGTATGTATGAGTAATTTGTCATATACTTTGTTGACGATCCAGCATCCACAAGCAAAGGAGAAGTAAAATTGATGTACAGTTGTTTGATATTTAGAAAATGAATTCAGCTCGGTGCTAGGTACCGTCTTGAAACTACCATGAGTTATGAGTGTTTCCTTTTTGTTGAAGGCCTCGTGGTGACTTCAAGTGGAAGAAAACAATAAAAGTGTCTTTGCTTAATATCCTCGTATTTTTTTAATTAAATTTGTAGGAATTTTGTCCCATGAATATTTATATCATATCTTTCATTTGTTTATTTACCATACAGTTGGAATCTCATGCAGTTAGAGTCCGTAAAAGATACCTTGTACTTGAGGTGTGCTGTCTTTATTTCGTCAGCAGTAGCGGATCCAGACTCTCTGCTTAGAGGGGGACCCAAATTTTCCATAAGGGGGAGCCCGGAACCCGATTTTCCTAAAAACCCTTTGGAATTTTAAATATTTGAATCCAAAGGGGACCCGGGCCACTCTGCCCCCTCCCTCCATGGATCCGCCACTGGTCAGTCATGGTGTATTTCTTTATGAGAGAATTTTTCATATAAATGCAGCATCAAAATGGAACATTTTGACTTTCATACTTTCTGAAAATTAATCAGTTATTCTGACTATTTGCATATATAATGCTCACATCTCCAAATTTTATTGGCCAAGAATTCTTACAATCAAGTCAATGAGTGCCGTGTCATTGTTTTTATGTAGTATTGTCTTTTATTCTCCTTGTCTGTCAACGGATGACAGTATTTGTGAGAGTTGTTTGCCCGATATTCTATATTTGTTGACGACCTCGCATGTAAGACTAAACATGGAATGGATGTAAAGTTTATTTACATTTAGCAAGTGATTTCGTCTTAATCCGAAGCTAGGGAATGTTTCGAACTTACTTTGAGGTATGAGTGTTTGCTCATTGTTAAACTTCAAGATAAAAGCATTGTTACAGACTTAATCTCGCCATGTATGTGGAGAGATTTTTGTTCAATGATCATTCCATTTGTTAATGTTGTACTTATGAAAAAGAAAGGAAATGGGATGAATATCAAGGAGACAACCGCCCATCTCCAGGTGAAAACGACCCAAAACAAAGCAGCTAGAGGTCACCGTACGATCTTCAACACAGTGAGGAACCTCACACCATATAGCAAGCCTGAAATGGCCCCCAAAAGTAAAAAAGTGAATAAATCAATGGAAACGAACTACATCCAATAACCCGAATATCAAGAAACTAAAATTTCACATGAGAACTTTAAATGCTGTATTAAGACATAAGATTATGACTTATTTAGTTTCTAAAAATTACTATTATTCCGTCGACCTGCATATATAATGCCTACATTTAATTTGCCAAGTTTTCTAACAATGCACTGTGATAGTTTATATGTAGTATTATCTTTTAATCTCTTTGTAGGTAAGTGGATGACAGTGTTTGTAAGAGTCGTTTGCCCAATATCTTATATTTGTTGAAAAGCACTCATCCACGACTAAAGGACAAGAGAAATGATGTAGAGTTGTTTGACATTTAGCAAGTGAATTCCGGTCAAGCCGGTGCTAGTAACCGCCTCGAACTTGCTATAAGGTATGAGTGTTCGCTCTTTTAAGCCTCTTGGTTACTTCAATTAAAGAAAACAATAAAAATTATTTTTTCATCTGCTTAATACCAAAATGTATTTATAGCGATTTTGTCCCCTGAACATTATATGATACCGTTTCATTTGTTTATTTACGACAGAGCAGTATGGTGTCCGTGAAAGCATTCCTCGTTTTTAGCTCACCTGGCCTAAAAGGCCATGTGAGCTTTTGCCATCACTTTGCGTCCGTCGTCCGTCAACAATTTCAAAGATCTTCTCCTCTGAAACCGCAGGACCAAATTTAACCAAATTTGACTTGAATCATCACCAGGGTATGGCTTCTCAAAATTGTGTTCGATTAGTCGGCTGGTCAAACAACATGGCCGCCATTGCTAAAAATAGAACATAGGGGTAAATTGCAGTTTTTGGCTAATAACTCAAAAACCGTTACAGATAGCAAAAATCTGACGGAGTAAAAATGATCAACATGATGAGATCTACCCACTGTGCAATTTTGAAGAAAATCTGAAAACCCATCTCGGAGTTATAGCCCTTTTTCCGTTAAATTTTCAAAATTTGTGCATTTTTTATTTTTAATATCAAAAAGTGTAACAGATAGAGGTCAAGTGTAAATTGCAAAAATGTTAGCATATCAAGATCTACCCATCCTGAAATTTTGAAGAAAATCCAAAAACCCTTGAAGGAGTTATTGCCCCTTTTCACCAAAATTTTTAAATTTTCGTATTTTTCATCTTTTATTTCCAAAACTATAGAAGATAATTGATGAAATGTTTGCCATGCTGTGGCGCCTTCAAAACTGATGTTGAAAATTGTTCCTTGACCGCCATTTTCAAAATGGCCGCCAAAAAAGGCGGGAAAATTCAACATGGTCCGATTTTAATAAAAGTTGGTTTTCAAATAGATGTTGATGTTGCGACTTCGAAACCGGTGTTTAAAATTGTTCCTTGACCGCCATTTTCAAAATGGCCGCAAAAAAAGCGGGAAAATTCAACATTGTCCGATTTCAATGAAATTTGGTTTCCAAATAGATGTTGATGTTGCGACTTATGAAACCGGTGTTGAAAATTGTTCGTTGCCCGCTATTTCCAAAATGGCCGCCAAAAAAGTTGGGAAAATTCAACATTGTCCGATTTCAATGACATTTGGTCTCCAAATAGGTCTTGATGTCGCAACTTCAAAACTGATGGCCGCCAAAAAAATGCGGGAGAATTCAACATTGTCCAATTTCAATGAAATTTGATTTCCAAATAGATATTGATGTTGCGACTTGACTTCAAAACGGATGTTGAAAATTGTTTGTTGACTGCCATATTTACAAAATGACGTCTCGACTTCAAAACTGGTGTCTAAAGTGGTCCTTAGCAAGAACATTTTTTGTCAAAAAGGCCCAACAAAGAAATATAGTAAAACATGATCAGACTTTAAAAACAGTTCAAGATATTGGAGGTGTTCGAGCTACGGAAGTTTGAGAAACTGAAGATCATCTGTACAACTTACAATGTTACCTTGATTGTAGCAACTGAAAGCCAGGTGAGCGATACATGCTCCTGGGAGCCTCTGGTTTAAGTCTTTTTTTCATCAGTTATTGTGTTCTTCATATAAGAATTTCTCATATAAATGATAGCATTTTGACTTTCTTATTTTCTAAAACTCAAATTTTATTCTGACCATATGCATTTTATAATGCTCTCATTTCCTTTTTTTATCAGCCAAGGTTTCTCAAATAATCTCATTGAGTGTCCTGTGATTGTTTGCATGTAATATTCTCTTTTGGTTCCTCATGTAAAATTCTCTTTTGGTCCTTTTTGTCGTTTTACGTATGATAGTGTTTGGAGGAGTAGTTTGCCCGATATTTTATGACCGGTGACGATCCTGCTTCCACGACCTAAGGAGAACGGATGTGGCGTTGGACTACATTTAAAAGTGAATTCTGCTGAAAAAGGTGCCAGAGGGTACCATGAGGTTTTGCTCATTATTGGAAGCCTTATGGTGACTGTAAGATGATCGAAGAAAAACAAAAGCGATGATTAATTTGTAACGAACCATGTATTTGTAAATGTTGTCACATGATGCATATTTATGTTTATTTCATTTATTCATGCCGTACTTTTTATGTGCTTATTCAGGGATTTACCCCCATCTCTGTCAGGTGGGGTCCCAGGGACCCACCATATAATTTTTCCTGGGTTCTTCTAAAATATGTGGGTCCCATGGGGTCACATATTTTTTTTCTTGATTGATTAGTATAAAGTTTTAGTTTTACGTCCAATAAGCAATATTTACGCTACATCAGGGAGAAAGCCAGTTAATCACTTAAGAAAATTACATATAAAAAAAGTAATACAAGTGGAAGGAACAAAAGGGGCAACGAGTTTTGATTGGAGGCATAAATTTCCTGCCCCTACCCATTTCTTTAATTTCTCTGTTTAGAGAAATGGGTAGGAGCAGGAAATTAAGCCTTCTATAAACGACTCCTAGTAAGTCTGCAATTGAAAACAAAAATGAATAAAATAAAGAATGAGTCTTGATACTGAATGGGGCGTAGTATTTTTCCACACTGTTTTGCTACAATGGTTCGTAGTTAGGCTTTTCGTAACCCATTACTTGGGCCCACGCACCCGGCAGCTCGGTCGCGGGGCCGCTGAAAACCAATTCAAGTGCCAGGTGAATTTTACTAAAGAGCAAAGATACATTGCATCATGTTGATAATGTCCAAGTATAAAAAAAAGCAACTTTGTTATGTGTTCTTAGTTCTGTATTTACCCAAGCCCGAACACAAATGCCACAAGTCATGATTCCATCAATCAATCCGGTCATATTGGAACTATCGTTTTTTCGCCGGCTTTCAACTGCTTATTTGGTCTCATTTTTTCCCGACGCAGTTAAAGTTTGTTTCTCAATTCTATTTCTGATATCATGCGCACGCACATGTATTTGTTTGACTAACAATGATAACATTCGATGGATTCTCGAAAAATGAATTTAAAAATAAAAACAAATTGTTTAGAGTCTCCCCTTGATCTTGAATTTCAAATAATATTCTTTCATGGGAATTGAGCAGATGCGCGATTCTACACAACGTGGTGCCAGATCTACATGTACGAAGTATTTTTATACATCAGTTATGTTGCATCCCGTCGGATGCATATTGTAATAAAATATGCGTCCTGTCTTTTCGTACCGTAAATCCCTGCTTATTTTTCAATATAATTAGATGTATTAAATCAACATTTTGCCTTTCTTATCTTCTTAAAATTAAACTGTCGATTTGTCCATCCGTATATATTTCATGATTTTATTATGCCAAATTTTCTTTAATTGACTCGATTAGTGCCCTGTGGTCGTTTAAATGTTTTGTTTGTATTCTGTAAGTCTTTTTCTCGGGCAACGAATGACAGCAGTTGTTAGAAAACTTTGCCAGTTAATTTCATGTTTGTTCACGATCCTGCATCCACTGAGTCATAAAACATGGATGAAGCGTTGCTCGACATCTAGCAATGAATCCCGCTTAGGTCTTGCAAGGGGTTGTCTTGAACTTACTATGGTGTATGAGCATAGCTCAACGTTTAAGGCCTCATGGTGACTTCAAGATAAAGAACAACAATAAAAGCGTTCCATTGCTTGTTTTTGTCATGTATTTGTAGACACTTTGTATCATTTGCATATAATCCATATCCTTTCATTCCTTATATAATGGCTTGAGATCTCCTGTTTTTATTTATTTGCAAAGCATTCTTACATTCTTACTATCAACTCGATGAGAGCTGTATGGTCGTTTATGTGTTGTTTTGTCTTTTTGTTTCATTATCGGGCAACGGATTGCAGTGTTTGCACGAGTAGTTTTCCCGATATTTTATGTTTGTTGACGATACCGCATTTTATGTTTGTTGACGATACCACATCGACGACCAAAAGAAAATAGAAATGCATGTAAGGGTTGTTGGCTGATTAGCAAGTTAACTCTGTCGTCAAGGTTCTATGGGGGTATTGATGTTTGCTCATCGTTGAAGCCCTCATGGTTACTTCAAAATAAAGAAATACAAAAGCATTTATTTTATCAAAATTCAACATTGGGCTTTCTTGTTTTGTAAAAATTAAACTTTCTCTGGTCATCTGTATAAATATGGCCAACATTTCCAAATT
>MJUU01068568.1:50243-62972 GCA_002080025.1 Modiolus philippinarum | reverse complement strand
CCCTGTAAGATGAACTTTGTTCATTTGTTCATGTTTGTTGATGATCCCGCACCCACGAGAGACAAACGGATGAATGTATAGCATTGATTCACATCATGCAATCAATATTGCTTCAGTTTGGGCTAAGGGCCATCTTGATCTTACTGTGAGGTATAAAGATTTGCTTTATGGTGGAAGTCTTCATGGTGAACTTCAAGATTGAAAACAGCAATAAATGTATATATAGTTCCATTGTTAATTAAAATTGGTTTGCCTCGTATATTTAGGTATACATGTAAATTGTGATCTTGTCTCGTGTACATTTACTCAATGTCCTTTGACTTTATTCAGAGGTAATGAGGGTCAATGTTATCTTTAAAACAGCTGATTGCAAAATTATACATTAATAAAAAAAATATTGTGATTTAATCCTGTAAATTGTATGCAAAATTTGCTTGAAACAAAGTTTGAAAAAATGTGATTTTTCATGAATCAAATGACTTTAAAATAAAATGATCCTGGCTCTGTAGATGTGCTTTTGCTATGTAAATATAACAAGGCCAAACCGAAATGATTTGTAGATCTTTAGCTGGACATTAAAACAATTTTCTCAGTTGCCTTTTTTGCCATGTCTTTGGATTTCGATTTTTGTAGTCTTCGCTTCCCTTGTTCCTTTGGTATTCTACTGTCGTTGTTTCAAGAAATTAGCTTTGAAATTGAAATTGAAAATTATTAACTACACCTGCAAAATCATTTTGCATTATATGCTTGAGTCACTTATGTCAAAAATATATTATTAACATCATTTGTCAAATTACACCATTAATTAATTTACAATCACACGCTTTGTATATAATTAAAATGGGTAAAATCTGCATCCTCAAAGAAACAACACAATGAATTAGAAAATTTATTGAGAAACAATAATCCCCAGAGAGACATTAGCAGTTATTTGGCGTGTTTGGGTAATTGACCTTTGATCACTTATATATCAGATAGTTTATGTGTGATTTAATGACAACTTTAAGACTTTCCCTTTATAAACACGGACCATAAACATCTAGGTATTCCAAGTTTCAATAATCCGATGTACACCGAATGCTTTTAAACCATCAGATAAATGTCCAATGTAATAAGTGTGAATTGCTAAGGCGGTTCACGCAAAAAATATAGAAACACTGTCAAGCTCTATGAACTTTCCTGCAAAAAGGGAGAACACAATTATCAAATTGGAAATTATATTGTGAGCAGAACAGCTTAAATTTAATACATGATTGTATATCATTTGAATTTTTATTTATCCAATGATTCTCACAATGCAAATGCTATCCCTGTCAAAACCAAAGGGGACTAATAATACAGGTTTATTTATAGACTTAATAGTCTTAGCATAGAGGACAAGAGACCATTAGTCATCTATTTGAACATGACGTTTTCATACTTCTTCACATCGGGTGCCAAGAAGAATATTTCTCCGTGTGTATTTTATCATGCTTTTACGGAAGCGTATTTATACAACATGCAGTAAGAAATATTTCATCATTATGAGATAATTATTTCAATATTCTGAGATAACATCTCATAATTATGAGATACTATTATAATTATCTCATCAATATGAGATAATTATCGTATAATTATGCGATATTATCTCAAAATTATGAGATAACATCTCATAATTATGAAATAATTTCTCATTATAATGAGACAATATCTCATAATTATGAAATAGTGTCTCATAATAATGTGATGTTTATCTCGTAATAAGGAGATATATATCTCGTATTATGAGGTAATATCTTAAAATTATTAGATAATTATCTCATAATTATGAGATATTTTTTCTTCATGTGGCATCAATACGCTTCCGTATGTTTTTTGCCTTTGATTTTATGATAAATTCACATGGAGCGAACTCTACTTCGTGTAATATTTATCATTGCATCAAAGCAAAAAACAAAAAAACAAAAAAAAAAACAAAAAACAAAAAAAACAAAAACAGGATACTATGCACAGTGACACAGAGCAATATGCTCCATGGCATCTTTTTCGGGATATTCTGTGTGTACTTGCTCTTTACTTTTATCACAAAACATATGATTTATATGGCATTAGAAGTTGAATTTGAATTTATATTTTCTGGATCCAATAAGCTTGATATGATAACCGGGTATGATAATATGCACCACCTAAGATCGAATCAAAGGGAAACTACAGGGTTATTTTGGTGCAACATGTTTGCCAATTTTTTCACCAAGGTAAAAAACCATGTCAGCTGTTGTCATAATTTTTTGACCGTCGTGCATTCCTCCGTTGTCTCTGTGTTTTTCCTCTGAAACTACTTGCCAAATTTTAGCCTGAATCATAACCAGAATATTCATATTCAATTTGTGTCGGATGACTTCGAAGGTAAAACGGAGCTAAAAATTTTTTAGAACATATTTCGACTTTCTTTTCAATCAGCTAGCTAAAGAATAAGAGGAGGTGTCTTAAATAAAATATAAATAGTTGCTGGGAGATCAAATATATAAGCCACCAAGTGGATAGACAATTTTAACGGCGCCCGGCATGTCAACACGCCATTTGAGATGGCCGCCAGTGGAGACAGATAACCAAAGCTGAATGTCATTTTCAACTTTCGGATCCACATTTCTTCAAAAATTAAATTCAACATTATAAAAGAAAATCGTAAAATATTCATTATTGGCAAGTAGTATCTCCCAGATAAAGCGTACCTCAATGGCCAAGAACATGTCTTTGTAAATATTCCCTAAAGACATAAAATTTGGAATCCTGGTAGACAGAAAGTTTTAACTTATAGTTTTCCAACTGAATACATTTCTAGTTTTCTAGAGTTTTCTGGTTTACTGGATTTGGCTTCATATTTCGATATTTTTGGAAATGAGTATTTCTTTAAAACCTGAGGAGTGACCATCCTTAACTTAGAATATTTAAGAATGCTTGTCACATTTCAGTCTCTCAATACTTACAGTTAAATAAAAATATTTTTACTGTTGTTCTGGCAGCCATTTTGTCTCGTCAGTAGGAAATATAAAGCAAATTTCACATGCGATCTAAGTATAGGTTGATTTTAAATGCACCCAATGGTTCACAATAATAGATTCTTAAATTCTGCATTCTGTATTCCGAATTCTGAATTCCGTATTCTGAATTCCGAATTCCTCAAAACGATGTCCCTTCTCGGCTTTCGTACTAAAGTGATATAAATACCATGACTAATAACAATCAAACACCAACAGAGAACAACTGCAAATTTCTGACATAATTTTCATTAAATACAATATATTGAACACATATTACGAGATGTGTAGATATGACACCCTACTCCAGTTTCATGTCAAATGCTGGATAGTTTACCCATTAAATTCGTATTAAATTGGTATACCCGCGTCTAGTTTAAAATACCTCCTCTACCCAGTTAGGCGACATTCATGGGCATATAGTTATTTGATAATTTACTTAATAACACATGTAGTGAATTTTTTTCGACGCAATCTGTAAGTATTTCAATCTGTAAATATTTCAAAATCAGCTTTTGTAAAATAAGCGTATTTTTTATTGGGCACATGTGTGTGTGATAGCGACATTATTTTATAAAGATCAAAGGATATATTCATACAAATTACCAATAAACTTCATTTAGGCCAAATCGTATTCTCCCTAAACCCGTAGGAAAATTTCGGATGCTACCTAAAAGCTACCTACATCGAAAATATCAAAATATCAATTTGGACCAAATTTGCTAATGTCGGTCGGACCTTGCTATTGGCTTAGCAGCAATGGTCACTATATTGCAGAAAGATACGAACAATATCTTCCATTAGAACTATAGCAAGTGACCCCATGACCCCTAGAATCGTATGAAAATGTTGGGGTCAAATACGGAGGGAACTATAAGTTATTACAATGAGTGGCTGTGTGGCAATTCGGACCACCTTAGCTAACTTATGGGCTGGATTTTATTGAATGCTTCTAAGCATCGCCTTTGCATGACAGGTAGGTATATGTTATACCTTTAATTGGAGCTTAAGTGAACGATCCCCAGACCCGTACGAAAATTTCGGACCCTGGTTCACAGAGGGTAACCTTCATCATAAATGCTAATGTGTCGAGAGTAGCGAGATCTCCTTGTACCACAATTCTGAGGCCGTTTGGTGGGGGGGGGGGGGTTGTCAGGTAGCTGCATCTCTAATTTCTTGTTTTTAATCAGTTTTGTTAATCAGTTAATCTAACATTCCTCCTTACTTCAAAGACCAATCTGTTCCACTTATCTCTTATTCCTACACTAAATCTATTGCAACCACTATTTTCAATAACAAACGGGTATTGCGTGATTTCCAGATTGATGACTTTAAAGCCAAACCGCCTGATTTCACCTGCTCCTCTTCCCCATTCAACTATAGTCCTGCTGGACACGTGATAACGGGTGACCTAGATATCGTTGGAAACCAAAAATTAAGAGATATTTTTTCAAAAGGTCCAAAGTTCCGTGAACCCCAGCACATCAATTGGAAGTACAACTTCAAAATTATGATGGATGCAGTTGAAGACTATGCCAGAATGTGGGCGAAGAAAGAAAAGGAAGATGTGGAGACATTGTCAGACTGGATCAGGTCGATTAAGTCATTAATCATGAATCGTATCCGGCGCTTGAAAACATCTATGAAAACTAGAACACCCAGCATATTTGATGATCTTCTTGTTGCTTAAACATTGACAAACCTCCAGGAAAAATACGTCATAGTACCTGCAGACAAAGCTTTTAACAATATTGTATTTGTATGCAAGAAACACTATTTAGACTGTCTTGTTCAGGAGATGGGTATTGACACTTCATCTGGCAATCCTACGTATTCCCCAACTACATTATCAAGGGACGAGATAATCACAAATCACACTTCTGTGTTAGCATCATTCGGGATCAAAGTTGATGAGAATAACAGTTTTCTCCCTTATATTTACTGGGTGCCAAAGCTTCGAAAGAATCCCTACAAACAGAGATTCATTGCAGGATCTGCCATATGCACCACTAAGCCCATATTCAAACTCCTTACCACTTTACTGACTGCAGTTAGAGATGGTCTAAAAAGCTACTGCGAAAAAGCCTATTCCACGAGCGGCGTGAATCAGATGTGGATTCTTAATAATTCCAAAGATCTCCTTGAACAGCTCTCCTCAAACAGTCCCGCATACTGCAATAACATTCAAACTTATGATTTTTCTACCCTTTATACAACTCTTCCCCATATAAAACTTAAAACAGTAATTTCCGATCTGATACATCAATGTTTCCGTACCAAAAACAGAGAACGCAGGTATTCCTATCTGGTAATAGGAAAAGATAAAAAACATATTTTGTAAAGAACCACACTGAGTCAAACAAGAAATACAGTGAAAATGACGTGATTAAGAAGCTTGAATTTTTGATCGACAACATTTTGTTGAATGTGGAGGCCGTGTTTTTCAACAGACAATAGGGATTTCTATGGGAACAAATTGTGCGCCACTTTTAGCTGACCTTTTCCTTTTTTCGTATGAAGCAAAGTTTTTACAAGGACTGATACAACAGAAACAAAAACAACTAGCCCAGACTTTTAATTTTAGCTTCAGATATATAGACGATGTACTTTCTCTTAATAACTCAAGATTTAAAGAATATTTACATCGTATCTACCCCGATGAATTTGAAATTAAAGAGACAACCGATACACCCGATTCTGCTTCATACCTTGACCTTTTGTTATACATTGACGAACATGGACGTCTGAAATCTAGATTATGACAAACGTGATAATTTTGACTTTCCAATTGTGAACTTTCCCTTTCTCTGCAGCAATATACCTGCATCCCCATCATATGGAGTATATATTTCACAATCCATTCGTTACCGTAGAGCGTACAGTGACTTTGTGAAAAGAGTAAAAGCACTGTCACAAAAACTGCCGAGTCAGGGATATGTTCAGCCTTTGTTACTTTCGTCACCTCAGAAATTCTATGGCCATCACCACGACATCATAGATAGATATGAAATGTCAGTGTCACAAATAAAAACTGACATTTTCAGCTAGATTCGCGTCTTCCCGGATTTGACATTACCGGTTTTGACTTTACCCTGAATTGACCCACTTTGTGCACAGAACAGGACATGCTTACCCTTCCGGAGCACCCGATGTCACTCTTGTTTATTGAGAGCTCACACTGTTAGTGCTTTAGTTTTTTGTGTTGTATATGTAATGTTCGTGTGTTTTGTGGGCTTGTGGTGTCTTTGGTCTGCCGTCTTTTTGTGTTCTTGCTTTTGCCTTGTCTCTGGACTTTAATTTGTGTAATCTTATGCTTTGTTCCTTCGGTATTCTACTGCCGTTGTTTTGTTAATGCATCAATTAAAATTATTGAATAATCTTTAGGTCTAAGGCCTGTGATATCAGCATAGTCCATTTCATATTTTTCTAGATAGGTAAATGTATTGATATACAAACGTTAAGTTTTATATATGATTACCATGCACAATGTGTGCGTTATTAATAAGGCATGGTTGTGGACATATTGAAATGTTTCAGTTTTAGGATAGGATAGGATAGGATCATCTGTGGACGCTGGTATCATCAACCACTATATCCACCTCTTCTTCATTCTCTATTGTTTCCGACTGTTCGTCACTTCCGGTCTTTCTTCGTGTTAAGTCTAATTTGGCGTTGAAATCATATTTAATGTTTTGGTGCTCCCGGTATTTATCTAGATTTATTTCAAATTGTTTTACAGTTTTTGCTGTAATAACTGATTCTTGTAAGCTGTTCCAAACTTCAACTACTCTGTTTGTAAAGTAATACTTTCTGACATTCAGCCTGCAGTGTTTCTTTTTCAGCTTTTGAGTTTCCCTTAGTCTTTGTGCCCGTGTCAAGTTCTAATAATCCCTGTGTTACCTCTCGATCGTAAATCCCAGTAATTATTTAAATGTTTCGATCATGTCCCCACGTAGGCGCCTGTATATTAATGTTGGTAGTTTTAATTTCCTTTGTCTACCCGAATAATCCATGTCTTTTAATGTTGGTACTTGTCTAGTTGCTCTTCTTTGCACATTTTCTATTATTTCTATATCTCCCAATTTGGATGGTGACCAAACTGCTGCCGCACATTCTAAATGTGGCCTTACAAGTGCTTGGAAGAGGTATTTAAAGCTTTGCTCATCTAGGTATGTGTATGTTCTTATTAGATGGTATTATAACTAAATCCGAAATATCAAAAGCTATTTCACAGCTCAAACTTAACAAGTCTCCAGGATTAGATAATATTTCTAATAATATGCTAAAATGTGGACAAACATTACTATTGGATAGCATCTTTAAAATATTTAATGCAAGTTTCTCAACTGGACAATACCCAGAATCTTGGGCTGTTGGTTTTATAACTCCGATTTTCAAAAGTGGTGATAGCTCAAATCCCAATAATTACAGAGGCATCACAATCACAAATGCTCTTGGTAAACTTTTCAACAAAGTATTAGATATTAGATTCTCTAAATTTTTGAACAAATATAATATAATTGATAATTGCCAAATTGGCTTTACTCGAAATGCAAGAACATCTGACCATATGTTTATTTTGAAAAGTATTATTGATAAATATTGCCATGATAAAGATGGGAGAGTGTTTGCCTGCTTTGTTGATTTTCAAAAGGCCTATGATACAGTAATTCATACTGGTATTAAGTTGAAATTACTTCAAATTGGTGTAGGTTCAAACTTTTATAATATTATTAAAAACATGTATTCTTTGAGCAAATCTTGTGTTCGCAGTAATAACAGGATCACTGATTTTTCCCCCGTAAATCTTGGGGTAAAACAGGGAGATAATTTAAGTCCCAGTCTATTTAACCTCTTCATAAATGACTTACCCAAATATCTCAGTGATTGTGAAGACCCTATATATCTTAATAATCACCCGATTCACTGTTTAATGTATGCAGATGATATTGTAATATTATCTTCGTCAGCAAAAGGTTTACAATCTAAGTTGGATAAACTTTATCTATATTGTCAAGATTGGTGTTTGAATATAAATACTTCAAAGACTAAAGTTTTGATTTTCAACAAAGCTGGCAGACACTTAAAACAACCCTTCACAGTCAATAACTCTGAAATAGAATGTGTAGTTTCTTTTAAATATTTGGGCTTGAAATTTACAAGTTCTGGATCTTTCTCGTTGGCTCAGAATGAATTGTATCAAAAAGCCTTAAAATTTTGCTCTGATTTTCTCTCTTTTAATCCAAATATAAAAGTCTCAATTCATGTTTTTGACCATACTATTAAACCAATCCTTCTTTATGGTGCAGAAATATGGGGATACTTTAATCCATTTACAGCTAAATTTAGAGGAGATGCATGCGCAATTGGTAAAATTTTTAATCATTTATTCTGTGACAAACTGCATATAAAATTTTGCAAGTTTATTTTAGGAGTACACAAAAAACATCAAATTTTGGTGTTTTGTCTGAACTTGGAAGATTTCCTATTCATTTTGATATTATAAAAGCTATGGCAAAATATTGGCACCGTCTAGAAAATTTGGACTCCTCATTTCCTCTATTACAGCATGCTTATATTAATTCTAAAACTCTATTTGAAAAGAAAATCCCCTCATGGTATGGTTCTATCCAATTTCTGCTTAAATCCATAAATAAGGTTAATGATCTAAAATCAACAAGTAGTAATAAGTTTAAAACTACTAGTAATAGATATATACGAGAGCACTTCATAACCTTATGGAATACACAAAAGGTCCTTTGCTCTAAAGGAAAATTAGATACCTACTGTTCTTTGAAATCAAATTTTGGGCTTGAAAAATATTTAATTAATATGACTAATTTTGAGTCAAGGAGAAATATTACTAGAATCGGAATATCTGCACATAGATTAAGTATAGAGCGGGGAAGATACCAGCGGGGTTCACGTGACGATCGAAGATGTACTTGATGTGACTCTGATACAGTTGATGATGAAAAACACTTTATTCTCTCTTGTAGTCAGGTACATGACTTACGTTTAATTGCAAAGTCGCTTAGTATAAATTTTACGTCACTCAATAATGACAATAAACTATTTTGGCTTCTGAATAATGAAGACATTACTTTACTTACAAGTATAAGTAATACGATGAAATTCGCTGGTGTTTAACATTGTGACTGGTTCACCTGGTTAAGACACGAGGAGGACACTTAATATTATATAAACAGTTTTATTATTTACAATTTGCTATTTATTTAGAAACGAATTAATATTATAAAACGTTAAAAAGTGTCCTTTAAGCATCGTCCCTTGGTGTCTTCCCCATCTGAATTACTTGCAAAATCTAACCTGTTCATTCATGTTCTTATTGGTTGTGTTAAAAAAAAAAAAAAAAGTAATATTTAGTAAATAGCATATAAAAGCTGGCTCATCTGGATAAGGCACGAGGAGGAAGTTCTGCTGTAAATTATAATTTTGCACAGAATTATCCTGAAGCATCGTCCCTTGGTGCCTTCTCTACCTGAGTCATCTTGTCTCATCCATAGCAAAATTTGTACTCTATATTTCAAATGTCCACAGTGCTGGTGCCCTCTGATCACTTTATTTTATTAATATTATGAATATACTTTATTTTGATAGTGTAAAATATATATATTTATATATGTATATTAGTCTCTGTAATAATTATTTTTGTTATGTTTTGTCATCATGTCCTCAATGGACCCTTGATTGGTTAATAACGCATATTCTATTCTATTAAGCCCATAATGATATTTGCTTTGTTAACCTGCTGTTGTATGTGTTTACTAAATGTAATATTTTCGTCTACCAACACTCCTATACTTTTTTCGTTTGTCGATTTTTGCAGGGCTACCTAATTTTCCGTATCATCGTACAAATTATATTCTCTATCTGCAGAAGCACTTGAACTTCTGGTAGTTACAGTCATGACCTTGCATTAGTTTTGTGACTTAAGACTTTCATCTTCATAGTTTGGGTCTAATAAACAGGCTCTGGAGTCCAATTATATATATAGCTATTTTATGTGCATTGAATTATTTTACACAATGCACTGATACCCTTTTGAGTTTGGTAGATGTATGACTAAATATTTTGGTCTATTGGGTGTATTGTTCTTATTCACATAGCAAGCTGTGCAATATGCGAACCATGTACATGTATGCTAACTTTCATTTGTTGTTAATTATGTCCTTTTTGAGATTAATTAGGCCTGGCAAATGAATTTTTGGTCATGTTCGTCTTAATGAGTCCATACTTCAATCTAATGTTGGGCATTATAAATATACCTTCATGTATATTGACCCAAACTCTGTACTTAAGCAGAATATAAAAAAANTGATAGTCAACAATCCTTTGAAGTTTGGTTGAAATCCGATGAAAGATGTAGGAGAATTGGCGTCCACAAACTTAATTTTGTACAATTCTACGACAAAAAGGGGCATAACTAAAAATTAGCCGACCAATCCGGCGAGACAATATGCACAACTAAGCATGATGGTCAACAATCTTGTGAAGTTTGGTTAAAATAGAGTGAAAGATGTAAGAGAATTGGCGTCTACACACTTTTTGACGAACGGACGGACTGACGGATGGACGACAGACGGAAAAGACAAAAACAATATGTCTCCCGCTTAAGAGGGGGAGACATAATAAAAAAGTCTGTTTATTCCCTGTTTGTGCAGCATAAGAAATGCGTCTTTTTCAATCGCAGTTAATCGAATGAAGTTAATTTGCGTCTCTTTGAATTTTAACGAATGTTTTGTCTCAAAATCACTCTGTGATAGCGTCAAATTCTTTGTAACAACTGGAACATTAGATCTAGAAGTACGATTGCGCAGAATCACGAATATGGTCACCTTCATCAGAGAGAAAAATTTTAACATGTGATGACTTCATTTAGCCCCTCGAGAGGGGATGTGCAAAATTATTCGAGTTAACTTATTACAAACCGTCAGCCCTCGTAAAAGGTAAAAAAAAAATCAAAATTACAATCAAAGTAATAATTTTAACTACTGATAGGCTACGAAAGAACAAATAAAACAGATGAAAAAATATATATCATAATCGGAAATAAATTTCCATTTGGAAATATGAAAGAATTCATTATCTTAATTATGGCACCAACTATGTATCATAGATTTTTTCTATAAATAGAAATCCTAAGTTAGGCCTAGATTGAGCAGTAAACGAGCTAAAGTCATTACATGTTACAATCACTATGTTGTGGTCAAGCAAGTGACAAAACTTTCAGTTTACCGATTTACACCCCAAGCTATCTACCTTTCATTGAATCGCTGTCGTGAAAAATCAACATTGTATACATTTGTCAGGTTTTCACGTCTGATATATCTACAATGCAGACATTTCACTTCGATGAATCTAACACATTGTGTTAACCTGGGGTGTTAATCTTGACTTCATTACAATAAAAGTTTTGCCACTTCCTTGACCGCAGCAATATCAATACATTGATAAACAAATAAAACTTGTGTAATCAGCTGGCAAAAAACTACATGTCGACATGTTTTTCAAAGAACAATTTGAAGATATTGTCATTTAACACTAAACAAAACAAATAAAAATAATTATGAAACTATGAAAACTTACTCTGTTCTTAATTATATTATATCTCTCGAAGTTCTTTTGTGTAACGTGTAACTGAGTAAATATGTAAATATAAACAACGTTATAAAGCCAGGTCAAGAAAGATAACTCAATTGTATGAAAGCCCATTGAGGGGGAAAAAAAGCTTCCACAATAACCGCGAACATTCACGTTACAATGCAAAACATATGTTTCATTTATTATTAATTCAAATACTTCACCCGTTAAGCACTGGCATATCAAGCCGTCGAAAAAAGTAACAGACGTTTTTACATTTTTGTTTTTGATTTAATTTTTTTCTTGAATTACGTAGCGTTTTCAGAAAAAAATAAGAAAAAGGGGGTTTCAATACCCGGACCCCTATGGATGCAAACAACATAAATGTGTAATCCAATCACTGAGTTATATATGTGTCCTATGCTATGTTAAAATGACAGTTGCTAATAAATTTCTAATTTATTCAGAAGTTGACTGATTAAATATTAATCAATTTTTGGCATACTTTGGCTGATTAGAGAATTTGAATTTTCATAAATGCTGTCTACAAATTTCATTCATTTTACAATGAAAATAAAAATGAACCACTTTCCCACAGATATTATAGGCTTTACATAGTTTTTCTTGTATCATTCTACAAATGAGATAAAATACCTGTTTTAGCATCATAAATTGTCGCAATGGCTATATGCATAAACTAAATTAACAGCATCTTCAGTATTTTGTTATTTATTTTTGACCTCTGACAGACATATTGGTGTGTTTTCTCTGTTGAACTTTGCGGATTAATAAAACTTCATGAAGGGATAATTGTACCCATTATGGTCTAACCTATAATATTGGGCTTTAGGCAGAAGTTAGAGCCTCAAATACCAGTAAGCAGGAATAACTAATTGCATATATATATGAAAAAGAAAAGAAATGGGGTAAATGTCAAGGAGACAACATCCCATATCCAGGTTAAAACGACCCAAAACAAAGCATCTAGGGGTCACCGTACGGTCTTCAACACAGTGAGGAACCTCACACCATATAGCAAGCCCTAAATGGCCCCAAAAAGGGTAAAAGTGAATAAATCAATGGAAACGAACCACATCCAATAACC
>MJUU01068568.1:18598-47008 GCA_002080025.1 Modiolus philippinarum | reverse complement strand
ATTTTGATTGATTGATTGATTGATTGATTGAATATTGTTAAACGTCTACTCAGCAATATTTCAGCTATATCAAGACGAGAACAAGTTTGTTGATAAATAATCACTTTGGGGTATGGAAATGGCCATGGGACGGGAAATTCTGACTGCCACTGGAAAAGTAGGGTGAAATCGTCAAGGGCGGGGAATTTAGCCTTGTAGCCGATCACCTACGGACCATCCCAAAAAGAGCTTGCTACAAGGGTTCTTTAACGTGCAGGAAGCGTGGCATTTCTTCCAACACGTGGACCTGAGTTTACATCCCATCCGAAAGATGGGTTGTGTATTTATTAATCCCGCACAACCACGGAATGGGTCCTATTTCTATATCCCGGGACCCTCGGGGTCAGCCTCCGTTTAGGAGGGGTCTCACCCCGCAAGCCGGAGATACTGGGTCCTATTTCTATATCCCGGGGTTCCCTCGGGGTCCTCTGTTAGGATGGCTCATACTCCAAGCTCAGAGGATGCTGCGGGCCTATTCTTCAGCCGGGACCGCGCACGACGGGATAAGTTTTTGAAGTATACACTTCTGTGTGCCACTCGATCCTGTACAAAGTTAAATTTTTCAATATTGAAGTTCTGTGGAAAGAACATATCAAGTACATGTATAGCATTAAAATATTTTTTCAGTGTCCTAATTGTATATTAATTTGTACAGACCTCATCATATCTCATTTGTTTATATTTTGTATCTATATATAGTTCAAGACTTACTATTAAAAGTAATTTATGGCTCATTTTGTTTTCAGCCATGTTAATTCCCCTTACGATGAGAAGTTTACAAGAATTTACTTTAGAATGAAGGATGAAGGGTCCAAGCGTAAAATGATTTGAAGGACCGCCGAACTATTCTCTGCTTTTCGAACACATCAATGAAAGTAAAGGGTTTCAGAGTACTCACAAATACTAGTAATGGAACCGACTAAATTTGAAATTTAGCTTCCGACGTAACATGACTATTATCTAGAACTACTTAAGATATTGAAAATTCAACAAAGTCATAGGAGTTATGCACGTATAAGCTTTACTTCGCAATGTATTTTCAGGTTTTGCATGTTTAAGGGACATGCATATGGGTTTGGAAAAACGGCAAGAGAATACCGAAGGAACAGAGGATTGGTATTTATAAAAAAAAAATCGAAGTCTAAAGACATGGCCAAAACGAGAACACAGAAAAATAATGACGTTATACAGCTACAAAGCACAATTGTAATAGTAAAGAAAAGACAACATTCAAACTATTGAAGGAAACTACTAAGCAAACAATAGGAAAGCTGTCAATGAGACAGCGAACCGGGTTTTCTTTCACATGGACAGTATATATTATTACCCAGAGCTAAATCCTGAATATCCGAAATGTAAACTTTTTTGAACATTCTGTAATGTTTAACCTTCCTTTGAAGTGGCATATGTATATAATATGAAAAAGAAAGGAAATGGGGTAAATGTCAAGGAGACAACATCCCATATCCAGGTTTAAACGACCCAAAGCAAAACATCCAGGGGTCAGCACATGGTCCTCAACACAGTGAGGAACCTCACTCCATATAGTAAGCCCTAAATAGCCCCGAAAAGGTAAAAAAGTGAATAAATCAATGGAAACAAACCACATCCAATAACCCAAATACCAAGAAGCTAAAATTTTATAAAAAGACAGGGACAAGCCAATGACCAACATATTCCTGACTTGGGACAGGCGCAAAAGTTTATATAAAACTGTTGGAGGCGACATCATGCTCTGGACAAATGGGGTACCCTGTTGGCAGATGTGACATAGTAATGTACCCTGTTGGCAGATATGTGACATAGTAATGACTAAGTTCAACAACTGATAATGTTGGCTTAAATGATAAAAAATCAAAACCAAAATAAAATGCACACCTTTGATATATGAACAAATGATCTGTAAACCTGATCTCAAATGCACCGGACAAAAAGGGTAACCTATAGGCAGATATTTGATATAAAAATGACTAAATTAAACAACTGGTAATTTTGGCATAAATTAATTGAAATAAAAATCAATGAAACATGCACATCTTTGATTTATGTACAGATAATCTGCAAAATATAAACCTTCTATCTCACAAACTGTAGGAGATTTGCTCTGGACAAAAGGGGTACCTATTTGGCAGCCGCCTGTCCGCCATTTCACCATTCTGATAACCGGATTTTTTTTGATGGAGAACCAGGTTAAAAAAAGAAGAGAGAGACAATCAGTGGTTCACTCGAAACAGATCCTGAATATAAAAAGTTGGCTTATAGAAGTATATTTTTACGGAAATGTCAATAAAACAAACATATCATCAATTTATACGAGTGTTTTCTCATTGTATAAGGGTTCGCAGCAACTTCAGGACGACATAACAACTAACAACAGCTTACATTTTTCTCACTTTTGAGACACAGCAGTTCCTATTTTTAGCGGTGTGAGATTTCCTTGTCCTACACTAGTGTAAGACAAAAAAATCACGTGCAGTTTACCGGCAATTATCGTGTTTTGCATATAAGAGTCTGTAGTCTACATCTGTCCTCATTAGTGATCATAAGTGTATTCAATCTACGTGTTATAAACGTGTTATATCGTTTGTAGTAACATTTCATTAGAAAAAACAAGAAAAAGCGGCTTTTAAAATATGGCGCGCTCGGGTGTACATTCCTGATTTTATGACGTTACAAAAAGGGACATAACTCCTTGTGTAAACAGACGAAAGGGGACGACAGTTTCGTGTGGATTTTAGTATATTTTAGGGTGAATACAGTGAGAAATAAAATCAAACACCAGTGGAAGTGCGAGACAAGAGAATCTCAGACACCCTCGGGTAAGATTTCAATCATCTCGGACTCAGCAAGCTTCGTCCGAGACTGGAAATCTTACCCTTGGGTGTCTGAGATTCTCCTGTCTCGCACTTCCCCTGGTGTTAGATTCTTAATGTCAAACTTTATCATCCATTCGTAGGAATTTTGTCGCATGTAGGTTTACTCCATATCCCTTTCTTGTTCATAATCTAAAACAAATACGGAAAGCATTTCAGAGAACAAATAGTATACAAAGGATCGCAAAGATAAACAATAAAGACATATAAAACGGAATTGTCATTAAAAGCACCATCTTTTGACAAGCAGTTAATCTCAACTAAAAATATGTCACTAGAAAGACAAAGTTTACGATGCAAGGTGTCTGCAAAGATATGCACCTATTCACTTATGAGGATTTTTTTTGCAAATAGCAGGTGCTAGGGGACGTCTTAGACTTACCAAAGGGTATAAGGGTTTGATAAGATGAAGTGAACAAAAGCATTGTTCCATTTGCGTAACGTTGTAGTATATTTGTACGACTTTGGTCCATGTACATTTACTCTATATACCTTCATATTTTCATACGCATAATTCTGTTCTGAAGACGTGTGAAAGTAACCATAATTTCCAATTCTTTTTTTTCTCAGAAACCTCGATTTCACTGCAAGATATCCAATATTTCCTAGAAAGTGATGTGGTAAAAAAGATAAAAAAAAATAGTAAAATCTTCTACAGTTCCAATAAATACTACTACTTCAGAGATTTCTTGCTGCTTAGAATAATACAAAATAAAGCGTCAAGACCAGGTGCCGTGAAATCATTGACAATGAAAGCCATCGAGAGGGCAAAGGTGACAGAAGATGGATGGGCCATAGTTATAGTAAGAATTCTTACTATAACTATGGAATCCAAAAGTTTGTCTTTTATTGCAGTGTGGAGTTGGTAAAACAATTCCCCATTGTAGAGATGTATGCTCTTTATTTTTCTTAGAAATGGTGTACTTGTACATGAGATTATATCTCATGTGTACACTTTGTTCAATAACTATTATCTAAAGTTATGTAAATTCTAAAAACTAAGGATTAACTCCCTCCATCGTAGTTTTGTCCTTAGCTATATTTGATATTACTGATTATTCGGATTTCGTTTGGTTTTATGCATTTTAAACGTTTTTTTGAAATTAAGGATTTCCTTTGTTTGGGTTCTAGTGCTGCTGACGAGGAATTAATTTCCGAAATGGCCATAAAGCTCATTAAAATTATTGCAGTTGGAGTTTACATATGTGTTATGGTCTCATGTTCATTTACTCCATATCCTTTCGTAAAATATATAAAACAGGAGTTTGTCTATTATTGTAGTGTGGAGTTGGTAAAACAATTCCCCATGGTAGAGATGTATGCTCTTTATTTTTCTTAGATATGGTGTACTTGTACATGAGATTATATCTCATGTGTACACTTTGTTCAATAACTATTATCTAAAGTTATGTAAATTCTAAAAACTAAGGATTAACTCCCTCCATCGAAATTTTGTTCTTAGCTATATTTGATATTACTGATTATTCGGATTTCGTTTGGTTTTATGCATTTTAAACGTTTTTTTGAAATTAAGGATTTCCTTTGTTTGGGTTCTAGTGCTGCTGACGAGGAATTAATTTCCGAAACGGCCATACAGCTCATTAGAATTATTGCAGTTAGAGTTTACATATGTGTTATGGTCTCATGTTCATTTACTCCATATCCTTTCGTAAAATATATAATACAGGAGTTTGTCTATTATTGCAGTGTGGAGTTGGTAAAACAATTCCCCGTGGTAGAGATGTATGCTCTTTATTTTTCTTAGATATGGTGTACTTGTACATGAGATTATATCTCATGTGTACACTTTGTTCAATAACTATTATCTAAAGTTATGTAAATTCTAAAAACTAAGGATTAACTCCCTCCATCGTAGTTTTGTCCTTAGCTATATTTGATATTACTGATTATTCGGATTTCGTTTGGTTTTATGCATTTTAAACGTTTTTTTGAAATTAAGGATTTCCTTTGTTTGGGTTCTAGTGCTGCTGACGAGGAATTAATTTCCGAAATGGCCATACAGCTCATTAAAATTATTGCAATTGGAGTTTACATATGTGTTATGGTCTCATGTTCATTTACTCCATATCCTTTCGTAAAATATTTAGTACTATTAAGTCGAGCTACTTGTTTCATATATGTCGTAGGTCAATTATGTCCAGCTCATGCATCGGTAAACGGATACCGAAGTGAAAGACTCTAAGTATGCAAATATGTTTTATGTCATGTACATGTGCAAAGCTATTTTTTCCAGATAGCAACACCCTTCGAAGGAATTCATAGAAACAGTTGGAGTTAAAGGGCAGTTCGAAATATCAACTTAGAATTATGTTAGAAACTTACCATTTAGGGGGCTACATTTAAAAAAAAAACATCTTTGGGTTGAAGCCTTTGCATTTGGAGTGATCAAAGCTCCACTGTGTACTTTTTTTAAATAGAAAACAACAATCGTATTGTTGTATGTCTTTGTGTTTATTCATCCTTCCGACATAGCCACCCACTAAGAGGTGATATCTCTACAATGGATACAATTTAATGAAACAAGATTGTGTTGTCATTTAATACAGCTACATGTATTTGCATTTTTCTTTCAGTGTGTTTTGTGATATCAATAGAATAATCTTAATTATCAATTTAACAGCAGTATCTCTAGATTATGCAGTCCATATCAATAACAGCTGCTTTTCGGTTATTAAATTTCAATTTTTAATGTAGTATGAAAATACAGATATTTCAAATATTTCTGCATGAAACAAAACCTATTTGCGCAGGTTTAAAAGTTAGAAGAGCTGTCGCCGAATGGCAGCCAGTTATACCCCAACTCATTGAACCCTGGATCAATATGGTAAGTGCAAAATTTAGTGTGTATGGACACAATGCAGGTGTGGACACAGTACAAGAGTGAACAAAATACAAGCATTTACAAAGTTGCAGAAAAAATAAGATTCAAACAATTGAGTAAAAAAGGCACAAATTCGGTAAACAGGAAGTAGTGATTTGATATGGCCTAAAAGGGGAGGCACAGTTAATGACCCCATACTGAAGCACCATACCAACCAAATCAACTGGTTGTTCTGCATGGTTGCTGAGAAAAATGCGACGAAAAAGTCACAATTTTAAAAATGAAAGTAAAAAGGCACAAATTGGTAAACAGGAAGTAGTGATTTGATATGGAAGAAAAGGGGAGGTGTAATATTGGATTCCATACTGAAGCCAAATATCAAGTGGCTGTCATGTGTGGTTGCTGAGAAAAATTGGACAAAAAGTCACATTTTTGAAAAGGAAAGTAAAAAGGCACAAAGTCGGTAAACAGGAAATGGTGATTCAATATGACCGAAAAGGGGAGGCGCAGTATATGATTCCATACTGAAACACCATACCAAATATCACGTTTCTGTCATGTGCAGTTGCTGATAAAAATGCGACGAAAGTCAAGTTTGAAAAAGCGAGTAAAAAGGCCCAAAGTCAGTAAACAAGAAGTAATTATTCAATTGGCCGAAAAGGGGAGGAGCAGTATAGGACCCAATACTGAAGCACCATATCAAATATCAAGTGGCTGTCATACGTGTTTGCCGAGAAAAAAATGCGACGAAAAAGTCACAATTTTGAAAAAGCGAGCAAAAAGGCAAAAAGTCGGTAAACAGAAAATGGTGATTTAATATGGCTGAAAAGGGGATGCGCAGTATAAGACCCCATACTGGAGCATCATTCCAAATATCAAGTGGCTGTCATGTGTGGTTGCTGAGAAAAATGTGACGAAAAAATCACATTTTGAAAAAAGCGAGTAAAAAAAGGCACCAAGTCGGTAAACCGGAAGTAGTGATTTGATATGGCCGAAAAAGGGAGGCGCAGTATAGGACCCCGTACTGAAGTACATACAAAATATCAAGTGGCTGTCATGTGTGGTTGCTAAGAAAAATGTGACGAAAAAGTCACGGTTTGAACAAGAGAATGTGTCTGTGAGACACGGATGCCCCGCCAAAAAAATTTATCGCAAAGGATAACCTTATATTAAAATGTAGGTCAAAGCCACTTAATTGTCATTAATTTAGACAGTACTCATCAAGGCAATTAATTGGATGAAATATCATTGTCCTATTATGTGTAGTTGTTGAGAAATGGACTTAAACACAAAACTTAACCAAAGTCCCTGAAGCGAAAAATGTAGGTCACAACCACCTTATTGTCACTGATTTGGGTAGTACTCATCAAAGAAATCAATTTGATGAAATATCATTGTCCTATTATGTATAGTTCTTTAGAAATGCACTTTAACGCAAAACTTAACCAAAGTCACTGAAGCATAAACTACAGGTCAAAGATACCTAATTGTCAAGGATTTGGGTAGTACTCATCAAGCCAATTACTTTGATGAAATGAAATATCATTGTCATATGATGTGTAGTTGTTAAGAAATGGACTTAAACGCAAAACTTAACCAAAGTCACTGAAGCGTAAAATGTAGGTCAAAGAGTCAAACTACCTAGTGAACTATGTAGTACTATCAAAGATCTACCTACTGACCTATTATCATTGTTCTACCTGTTACAGTTTTTGAGAAATGGACTTTAACGCAAAACTTAACCGGACGTACGGACGGACAAGGGTAACACTGTATGCCCCTTCCACATTCGAGGGCGGGGCATAAAAAAAGCGAGTAAAAAAGGCACGAAGTCGGTAAACAGGAAGTAGTGATTTGATATGGCCGAAAAGGGGAGGCGCAGTATAGGACCCAATACTGAAGTACAAAATATCAAGTGGTTGTCATGTGTGGTTGCTGAGAAAAATGTGACGAAAATATGTGTGACGGACGGACGGACAGAGGTAAAACAGTATACCCCCTCCTTCGGTGCGGAGGATATAATAAAAAGCAACACAGAGAAATCTTTATTGTCACATGATATTTGAATTGGTGCAGTTGCAATAACATCGACCTTTCAGGAATTTGTATTGATATAGTTATAAAATTCGTACCTAAAAATTAATCATGCAAAATATTGGCGATTATCGAAAATCGAGTCGGATGCGGAATTGACTTGATTTTTATGCCGGAATGTTCTTTTCTCAGCCTTTCAATTGTTACGTCATAGTAAATTGACACATTTATATCATTCACTTTCCTACGAATTATCTCCCTTTTGCTGTGAATATTTACCATGTTGTAAAGTACATACGATATCTCTCTTAAAAATCTATATTATACATGAAAACTTAACAATAAGCATGTTCTAATGGTCCCTATATATTCTTTGTAAATGTTGCTGAAAAATACTGAATAGACCATATCCGAGTTCTGGTATTTAGATTCACCAGTTGTTGTTTGTCTGCCCCACTTCACAAACGTGTCCGCCCCATGTGATCAAAAATGTACTTCAAAGACTTAGTGTCATGAGGTTGTATGCTTTATGACGTGACGTTTTCTACATTGTGACGTGTTGAAAATCCTGATACAAGATCTCTGATATGGTATATTTGGCCCGATTTTCAAAGCCTTAAAACAGGAAAAGATGATCGGTGACATATCTTTTTTTAATTTATTTTTGGAACATATGTGTTAAGAACTACACAATATCTTAAATTAAAAACTTCTGTCTGATATTTTTATTAGGCTCGAACTACCTTAAGTAAATATTTGCCTTATCTTTAGAAGATAAATCATGTTTTCGTTAAATTCGTCATTTGAAACAAAGTTTAGCAAATGTGGTAAGATTTAGTACAATTTAGAAACAACGGCAATAGAATACCGAAGGAACAAGGGAAGCGAAGACCACAAAAATCGAAATCCAAAGACATGGGAAAAACGGCAACAGGGAAAAACAAAAACAAAACAAGGACGTTAGACATCTACAATGCACGGAACTAAGACACTCATAGTGTGATCTCCCATGAAACCGGGAGTGACATCAGGTGCTCCGGAAGAGTAAGCATGTCCTGCTCCGCTAGCGGCACCCTTCACACTATGAGTGAGTCAATCCAGGGGTGAGTCAAAACCGGTTTTTGACAGTAACGAATCAACGATGAAATGTACACTCCATAGGCTGGAGATGTAGGTATATTGCTGCTCAGAAAGGGAAAATTCACAATTGGGAAGTTAAAATCATCACGTTTGTAATATAGCTTCGATTTCAAACATCCTTCTTCATCAATGTATAAAAACAGATCTAAGTACGAAGCTGAAGTAGGTGTATCAGTAGTCTTTTTAATGTCAAGCTCATTGGGATAGATCTGGTGTAAATATTCCTTGAATTTTGGATTATTAAGAGAAAGTACGTCGTCTATGTAGCGGAAGCTAAAATTAAAGGACTGGGCTAAATGTTTTTGTTTTTCTGTGTTAGCCCTGGTAAACTTGGCTTCATACGAGAAAAGAAAGAGATCAGCTTAAAGCGGCGAGCAGTTAGTTCCCATTGGAATCCCGATTGTCTGTTGAAAAACTCGACCTCCAAATTCGACAAAGATATTATCTATTAAACATTCCGACATCTTTATTACGTCATTCTCCGTGTACTTCTTGTTTGACTCAGTGTGGTTCTTTACAAAATATGTTTTCCCTTTCCCTACTACTAAGTAAGTGTATCTGCGTTCTCCGTTTTTAGTGCAGAAACATTGGTGTATCAAATCGGAAATTATTGTTTTCAATTTATTATGTGGCAGGGTAGTATAAAGAGTAGAAAAATCAAAAGTTGCAATGTATAAGACTGCTAGAGGACAGCTGTTCAAGTAGATCTCAGGGTAGTATAAAGAGTAGAAAAATCAAAAGTTTGTTTGCTGTGGCAATGTATAAGACTGCTAGAGGAGAGCTGTTCAAGTAGATCTTTAAACCACATCTGATTGACGCCGAGTGATTTTGGCTAATTTTGTACAAATTGTTATTTAAACAATCTGAAAATACAAATTATAATTTGTACAAAATTACAATTTGTACACAACATATACAATTTTTTTAGCGTTTCGGAACGTCATTCCATCAATACCTGGTTTATGCAAGACAAGCATCTTTTGGTATGCACAATCATTTCATCGATGAATTCAAAACTTCGAGCAATAAGCTTTCCACTTGAAGTCAAATACCGCTGAAAGGTAAAACATACGTTTATACATGACCAATTACCATACTGTAGATGGCTACCTGCAAACGATGATTGGCTACTAGTAACCACTCAGACGTTTTCATTTACCGTTAGCAAGTACCCACTTACAGCAACGATAATGTCAGGATAACAACGGTAATTGCTACTAGTACCTGATATAGTCAGGATAACAACGGTAATTGCTACTAGTACCCGATATTATACAATTATAGCATGTGTACGAGGTCGATATGATGTTATATCGACCTGAGAAATGCATATTGACCGAGGATGAAATCCGAGGTCGATATACTTTTCTAGGTCGATATAACATCATATCGACCTCTAACACATGCTGTAATTGTTATATTATTAATTTACAAGAAAGAACTAAAAAGACTTAAAATAAAGAAAGCCTATATTTCACAAATGCATATACAGTTGTATAAACCTTTAAGGATATATAATTGAGTTTGATCTTTAAATCCTATAAATTTCACACAAAAGAAAAAGATTTTACTTTATTTAAGTAAAATTTCATTTCATCTGATTATAAAATACTTCTATGTTAGTTACTGATATGAAAGATTAGTTTGGTCTTTATTTAGTAACGTGCGATATAGCCATGCAATATCACTTTATACAGGGAGTCATGTGACCACTTCTCCACCAATTAAATTTCTCAAACGATATCAAATTAATAATATAGTCATTTACTGTCAGAATTTACTCACTTACCGCTAGGATATAAGGCTACACTATAGTGGTGGTTACCTACCGGTAGCCTGTTTACCGCTAATGTGTAGCCATATGCCGTTTAATAAGTAGCAGAATACTGTTTACACATAACAAATGGCCAATGACTTTTCAAGTAGCAGAATACTGTTTACACATAACAAATGGCCAAAGACTTTTCAATTTCATGTTACCAAGCACAATCCAGCTACATTAGCTTTAAACCACGAAGTTTACCTAATACTCAAGGATTTCATAAACATTTTCAGACAAATACCTAAATATCAAATGCAAACAGTCAAACAACTTTTCACAAAATATCCTAATTGCGATGGAACATCAGTACCGCTCAACAACTCTCAGTCAAACAACGCGATCAACAGACTGCAGGCTATAAATGTAACATCTACAAGAAAATATTCGAGATGGGGACCCAAAGCATGATCCAGCAGTGACGAGCACTAAGTCCTTATCAACAAACATCAGCAATGGGACTGAAAAAAAGAGGTGATTATCTTAAATTCAAGGCGTTAAACATTGAAAACAACATCTAAATAGTGCACAAAGAAAGTGAAACAGAGCCGAAAATAGGATAAACCTAGCATAAGACCATACGTCGAACCATTCGAAGAGGAAGAGTAAAACTCTGCGCAGAACAAAGTACATCAAATTCAAAAATTGCAAGAACAGACTCTGTATTGCCGAACGTGAGATCAGTAATACATAAAGTGGAAGTCAGACCTGAGGCTCCTTTGGCCCTTAGTACCTCAGCCAACGATAGAGACAATAGGCGGGATAAAAATGACAAGAGTTCTGGTAAGTCTAGAAGTAGTTCTAGCAGCAGCAGTAGTTCATCGAGTTCAAGTTCGATTGGAGGAGAAAATTCTGTATCAATTAATGCCGATTGATTGATTAGTTAGAGCTGAACGTCCATAGAGAAATATTTCAGCTATATCAGGACGGTAACAAGATTATCAAGTTAAAATTTTTAAGTAAAAGAAGAAAGAAACAAAAATAGAATTCCTGGGTCCCCGCCGGTCAAGCAATATACTAGTATACTGTATATGAAATTGCAATATTTTCAAACATTCAGGGCTGTTCCAGATATAAATGTGCGGGGATACAAAAAGTATCGACTAAAGCTGATGTTCGAACTTAACCAAGGTATTATAGGTATAAACATTTGGTATAAATGTGATGGGGTGATTTTAAGATATCTTGTTTATTTATTATTTTGTATTCATTTAACTTTCTATTTTAGTATTTCATGTTTGAGTATGAATGTATTTGCGGTAGTGTTGAGTTTCCCTGCACAGGGCCTCTCTTCTATTCAGTTCGTCTTTTGACCTTTACTTTTCTATACGTCTTTACTATCTTTCTTTTGATTGGCTTATACTTCTTTAACTCTTGGTTTTGATTGGTTCGTGTAAGATACCCGCCATGTATGATTTTGGGACGAAGGTGGAAAAAATGTCTCAGTAGTTAAATTGATATTTAGTGATTCACATTTTGATATTTCATAGCCAGTATTTAATTCCGTTGGATCAAGTTCATCTTGATACGATGTAAGTTGATATTTTTACTTCTTGTATGAAAGCATGAATGAATGTGACGAGTGAAAGTGTTTTACATTTTTGTAGCCCTCGAAGGTAAACAGACGACCGGGCTAGTCATTAGGCATTTAGCGAATGTATGATTTTTGTATGTAATCATTGTAAACTTTGTTATATATTTATTAAATAAGTAAATGTTATGAATTAGAATAATAATGATTACATGATTGTCATTTTGAAACTGATTTATTTACAAACATAGACGGTCAGTTTAATTATTGATTTTGTCAATACGCTCCGTGTACAGGTTAATAATCAGTCACGCATGAGTGCTCACTTGTGATATTTTTAGAATACCGATAGCCCGGTTAGGAACAAAACGATTGTTTACATATTTTATTTAGGTGTCTTTAAATAAATAGATTAGGTGTTTATTATTGTATTATTGTTTGCAGGACCTGTATTTGGTATATTATTTTAATGGTATCTGATGTTGATATGGTAGTAGCTTAACCAGAGTATCAGACTGTTTGAAGTACATAATGGTTGACCTGTGATGTTCTGAAGAACATGCAGTATTTACCCCTTTCCATAAAAGGGTAGGTGTGATATTGTTTTGTTAAATAAGATAGATAGTATTAAATAGGTTGATTATATTTAATACCTGTATTTATTATATTGTGCATATTACATCATTGTGATTTTAAGAGAGTACTTGTATACGAGTTATTTCCCTTGTTCAACAAAACATTGGATTGTATAACAGTATCTAAGATATGGACAATTGATGGGCGTTACACATGAATACATATAGATACACATTGAAACAAACACTGTTGTATGATATGGAGTTTTATTTCATTACACATGTAAACAAAATAGTACACCTAATTATATAGTGTTGATATAGATAAACATTAAACACAATGTTTATTGATATATATTGTAAACTTGTATTATTATTGCTACTACAGTATTATAGAACCAATATGATATATGAATGTTATTTTTATATATTATTGTTATATTTATAGGGTTATATCTATACTGTAATAAAGGCAGTGAACTCTAGAGCTGGACTTGGTTATTATTAGTGCCCAGTAAGCCCGCTACATAAATTCATGAAAATCCGTCAAAATTTGAAGGCAAGAGAGCGCTTACGTGGTTTATTTTTGGATAAAGCAGTCATTATTTTGGTAAAAGTCCAATAACTCAGCCCAAAAGTATCGACCAAGGCTGATTTTCGAATTTGAACAAGGTATTAGTGATATAAACATTTGGTATTAATTTCACGAAAATCCGCCAAATTTGTAGGCATGAGAGGGCTTACAAGAAAGTGACAGACGGACGCCCGATATTTCTATGTCCACGCGCCGCGTTGCAGCAGGGGACAATAAAATTGGAAGGGACAATAGGGACAACGAAAGTAGTATATAGGTGGTTTTCGGTTAGGATTTGCAGAGGTGGAGCGAGGTAGAGCCGGAAATGACGTCACCGAAAGTCAGGTGACCGGAAAACGAAGTATTTTCGTTGCGCATGCGCAACCGGAATTGGCCCTATTGACCGGAAATGACGTGTTGGAACGCTTGCCCCCGCAGGGGTGTTGAATTACTTTCTTACATAAGGTATGCGCGACCGGAAATGGGCGTAGCCCCATGTGTATACCGGAATCGGTCCTATTTGAAACCCTATTCTGCCATTATGACCAGAAATGACGTGTTGGAACAACATGTGACACCGCAGGGGTCTTGTTAAGCCTAATTATATGACGCATGCGCGACCGGAGGTGGGGAATTTTCCAGTTTCGAACCGGACGTCGGGAATGTTCTTAAGTCGGAAGTTATCGTTGTATTTTTATTCTGTGGGTGTCTTCTAACAGATCCGCATTCGTCAATTGAGGTAACTTTGTGGCAGTTGATCCATGGGTGTCTTCTATCAGGTCCGCGTTCGTAAAGGGAGAAAACTATTGCTAGTATTTTTCCTGCATTTTTTAAAGTTTGTTGACTTCAGACCAAACGTAGGCGAGATAACTCGTGATTAATTGATGTTTTTTCTAGTTCATATTTATGTTCTCCAGTATTTAATACGACTCACGAGTAGGTTTTTCGCTGTTCTCGCGTGCTCATTCCACTATATTGCTGCTGCTGCTTCTAGCTTAGAAAAGAAACTATATAGTTATAAGCTGCATTTACCCCTCCTCCCTATCCAAACTGTCTTTGGTCTATCCTTTACGTAGATTCTTCGATCGATAGTGGGCCACAATCCCATACTGTAGCAAACTATCTCTTATCTATAGCAAACTTCTAGGCCTCTCTAGAATTATAGTCCTCTTCTACTAACAATCGCTGAACTGCAATTTGATTGTTCAGTATTCTGCACACCTTCAATCCATTCAGCCGTTTTAACGTTGCAATGCTTTTTTTTATCTCAATGATATTCCTTATTAAATGTCTAATTATTTTTTTAACCCTTACCATGCTTAGTTCTATCTTAAGTACGCTCACGAGTATACTTTTAGCTGTGCTCGCGTGCTCATTTCAGTATTCGGTGGTGGGATGATAGTCTATTGTGGTGGTGGGATGATAGTCTATTGTGGTGGTGGGATGATAGTCTATTGTGGTGGTGATAGTGGTTATCGTGGTAGTTGGGCTTTTCTATTGGATGTAAGGGCGACAATTGTGTTGGTGAGCTTCAGTTATGGATTCTCTTGTTTAATGATACTACTCACGACTGCTCACATGATTCACGAGTTGTTCACACGACTCACGAGTATCGTTTTGACAGTGCTCGCGTGCTCATTTCACTATATTGCTGCTGCTGTGCTAGGGTGAAAGTGCCCCTGCTGATGCTGCTGCCAGCTTAGAAAAGAAAAAAAATGCAATACACTTAATCTAACCTTAACCATATCTATAATCTAAACCTAATGGAGAAATGGGTAGGGGCAGGAAATTTAGACATATATTAGAGACTGAGTGACTCTGCTTTCCCTGGAAAAATATAGGAGGGGTCTTTTACTGCATGGAATGCAGCGTATCTTCACACAGGTTGGCCACATTGGCTCGCAGTCAGACTTCCCGTATTATGACCCGATTACGACAGGATATTCCGTTATCCATCAGCTGGGGACGCGCCCGGCAGCTCTGTACCTGAGCCCTTGAAAACCGATTCAGGTGCAGGAATTACACCGATGAGGATTATCCAAGCAGCAATGTCGTGCTAGGACAACTGAAAGAACGGCAAGTGGCACAAAGTTTGATTCATCGGAGAGGAACATGACGACAGCAAGCGATCCTGATGCTGCCAAATTCACTATTTGAAAAAGACCGAAGATCATTATTTTCTTGACATGAATGCAACGCATTTTATTTAAATTGATTCTGAACTATCTGAGAAAGCATCTTATGTTTAGCGGGAACGCGCGAATTTTATTTAAATTGATTCTGAACTATCTGAGAAAGCATCTTATGTTTAGCAGGAACGCGCTGCCAAAGGATGCCAGTTATTTAGAAGTACTGAAAATAGAGACTAGTTATACAGACAAGGAAAATTCAAAGATATGATCACGCAGAGGCTTGGATAGTTCAGATGAGTGGCATATTAAACTAATTGTAAATATTGAATACGTGTTGAAGCGTATAGGTACTTAACAATATTCACATGTGCAGAAAGTAATAATTTATTTACAAAACCGATTTCACTTGGAATTTTACAAAATCTAAATTTATGAAAATTTTGTTTAAATCTAAGAAGTATCTCCCTCTTGCATAACTCTATCCTTAGCTAATTTTTGGCTTTCCTATTTAGATGCTATTGGTATTTTGTTCTCTATAAGATTGTAGACATGTTTCGGTATATGTTTTCCTAATGTTTGAATTTTATCTGCACTGAAGAGACATAAGTTGTTGAAATGCAAATATGCAGAATTTAAATTTACAGTAACTTCGTTACTTTGTTTTTTGTTTTTTTTTAGATCTGGTGATTTAGATACACGGAAGTTTCAAGCACATATTTACTCCATATTCCTTATTGTTCCTTTTTCACAGTACATGAAATCTCATATAAAACATAATTGGATCACACAGCAATAGAGTACGCATATCCTGTAACACATTATGTAGATTGAAAAATAAACAATGGCCACGTACCTAATTGATCTATCTTGCAATTAATTACCAAGAGCATCAGCGTACAAATAAATGAACTGACATGAAAGATCATACTACATAAAAACAACGGACGTACACTGTCTTTTTCTATACTAATACGGAACGGAAACATTAATTTTACTTTGATTAGAATAACCTATTGCATGTATTACCTACGACACATACAAAACAAGAATGACAGTTTATTGTTGCTTTTTCAAGTGTATTACTGTAGAAGTACTTTTATTCGTGGACATCAATTTTCGTGGTTTTCATAAATATTACTACTTCATGGGTACTTAAATTCGTTGTTTCAAATTCTGAGCATTAAAATTTAAGATTAAAATGCATTTTGTTGGGAACTTAATTTCGTAATTTAAGCCAACCACGAAATTCACGAAAATTTGAACCCCACTAACAATAGTTCCTTCACAGTATATTCAAGGAATAAGGGCGCCATATAATAATGTAGAGTGGAAAAAATCTCAGAAAATACCAACGTTATATTACCTGGATGAGAACAGTAAAACGTTTATGAATTTGTATTAATCTATAAATGCTGAATCATGCTACCGATATGTAGTGAAAATACCGGTAAATGTCTCCAATAACCACTATAAGTAGTCACTATACCGCTTTTATCAATTGGGTTTGTGGCCACTAGTAGCCAATTTACCATAGAATGTAGCTCGGGGGGGGGGGGGGGGGGGGGGNCACTTCCAATATGTGATGAGATAGGGATGAGCCGCTGGTATAGGTACCTTTTTCTAGCTTCGTATTATATGCTAAGGGTATCAAATAGTGCTGAAAATATGTGGTAAGGATATGAAATTTCAGATGAGACTATGTGATAAGGTCTACATGTTGCATCTAAATCAGATGCCAATTAGCATTTGACATGGTATCAAAAGATGTCATTTCCGTACTCTGTGATTAAAAAATAAAGAATTTCCTGTTTTCATCCCAATATATGACAAGATATACTTCTCTAGATTATATTTGATTAGGAAAACTTTTATGCTAAAATATGTGATTAGGTTTATATTTTTGAGATTCTTAATATATGATAAGGGTGGGGTCCTGAAGTGCCAGCGGCTCACCCCTACCAAAAAATGTATGGAGTGACCCCCCCCTCGGAATGTAGCCATATACGGTTGGATTAATTGATTGATTGAATATTGTTTAACGTCTACTGAGCAATATTTAAGCTTTATCAAGACGAGAACAAGTTTGTTAATAAATAATCACTTTGGGGTATGGGTTGATTGATTGATTGAATATTGTTTAACGTCTACTCAGCAATATTTCAGCTATATCAAGACGAGAACAAGTTTGTTAATAAATAATAACTTTGGGGTATGGAAAGGGCCATGGAACGAGAAATTCTGACTGCCACTGGAAAAGTTGGGTGAAATCGTCAAGGGCGGGGAATTTAGCCTTGTAGCCGATCACCTACGGACCACCCCAAAAAGAGCTTGCTACAAGGGTTCTTTAACGTGCAGGAAGAGTGGCATTTCTTCCAACACGTGGACCTGAGTTTACATCCCATCCGAAAGATGGGTTGTGTATTTATTAATCCCGCACAACCACGGAATGGGTCCTATTTCTATATCCCGGGACCCTCGGGGTCAGCCTCCGTTTAGGAGGGGTCACACCCCGCAAGCCGGAGATACTAGGTCCTATTTCTATATCCCGGGGTTCCCTCGGGGTCCTCTGTTAGGAAGACTAACAGCTCAGAGGATGCTGCGGGCCTATTCATAAGCCGGGACCGCGCACGGCTGACGCCGTGTTACAAATTGGTATCCCCGCTCCCATTTGTTAGATGGTTTCAGAATACAATAAATATTATTCAGAAGTAAGGGCATAGTTTTGCAGATGCTCAATTCTGAACCACATTGAAACGAACAGAAAGAAGATTGATAAAGTCACTTTGAGATATGCATATATAGGGAATAGAATTTTCGTTGACAGATTGATAAACATAACATGGAGCTTCATAGTAAATTTGAATAAAATGTATTATCTGCAAGAAGATATTTCAGAAGATGACCCTAAAATGGAAAGAGGGAAAAACAGAAAACATATACAATGGCTCAAAATAACAATGACATGCCACAATTTGCTAGGGAAAACACATGAAAAACACAAATAAGACAAGACAAAAGTAAACAACGATAGGAACTAGCTATAGGGACAGCCGGACTTGGTACCGACACTTGTAAACGCCAGCGGTAGGGCTAAACCGGTCACCTCCCTTTATCTGTCCCGTTTTCCTATTGTATAAATATATTTCAATTGAAGTTTCATATGTAAGAAGGCTTGATATCATAGTCAACGGAAATTATGTCCTTAGCTAGCTGTCAGTAACTGCGAGCATTTGTCTGGACAGTACCTGTGTGTATTGTCTTCATGTTTTATGTACTTCATTGTAAGGGTACTCGTCTTGATAAGTTGGACTTTTTTCTAGTTTGATTTTTACTGTGAGTCTTTTGTGTATTTATTTTTTAGCCATTCACCACACATAGGGGGAGGGTTTGGATCCAAGAAAACGAGTTTAACCCCACCGCAATTTTTGCGCCTGTCCCAGGAATATGTTGGTGATTGGCTTGTCCGTGTCTTCTTATAAAATTTTAGTTTCTTGATATTTGGGTTATTGGATGTGGTTTGTTTTCATTGATTTATCCACTTTTTTGCCCTTTTGGGGCCATTTAGGGCTTGCTATATGGTGTGAGGTTCCTCACTGTGTAGAAGACCGTACGGCGACCCCTAGATGCTTTGTTTAGGGTCGTTTTAACCTGGATATGGGATGTTGTCTCCTTGACATTTACCCCATTTCCTTTCTTTTTCATACGAATAAAACCAAAAACAAGTAGACTACTAACCCCATGACGGAAGGAAGACAGGGTGCTCGCCGCTAATCTGCCAGCTAGCTAAAGGAGCCTAGTCTGCTGGTAGAACACTGTCGCACTCTGGAAGAAAAATTAGACTCAAAACGTCCCGAAGAGTTTGGTCAAAAATCATCATCAATGTCAGTAGACATCGGCAATATCAGTGAGAGGGCAGTATGTGTAAAATATTCATGTTTCTAGATCTCAAAGCTAACTTAACTGATGAAAGCAGAATATCTTATGGACATCCCCTATTACGTAAAGAATGCAAGTTACGTCCCAGTTTTTCTGGATTTTTTTTTATCAGTTTCTTACATTTTTTAACAAAATTTTAACAACAAAAAACGAGGCTTAGAAATGCCCTTAGTAATAATCTGTTTGCGAGTTACGCCATATTTAGATATCAAATGTTCATATCTATTAAAAAAAAACTTCTTTTCTACTAGATAGATTTCTACTATCTACTGACAGCACGCGATTCTATCTACTGGCACGTGAGACAGCCAAATTCACTATTTGAAAAGACCAGAGAACATAATTTCCATAACAGGGATCCAACTCATTAAAAATTGATTCTGAATTGAGACATCTTATGCTTACGAAAGAATGCACTGCCAAAAGATACCAGGTATTTAAAAGAACTAAAAACACGGTCTGGTTTTCACAGACTAGGAAAATGCTAACAACTGATTGAGCAGAGGCTTGGACAGTTCAGGTGAATGGAATATTGGACAAATAGTAAATCCTGAAAGTGTCTGTAACACGTATACGTTTTAATCAATATTTACGTATTCAGACAGATATCATTATTATTTTATTGTATGTAAGCTTTGCTGATAGGAAATCTGAACTTGAAATTATTGGTTTGCTTTTGTTGCCGCTTCTCCCGAGAACCGGCTATAACTTTGGTTAAACTTCCTGTTAAGCTTCGGGTTAACTCGTAAACGGTGCTATGCTGGTATGATGCTCGTGCATGCGTTTGTAATCGTCAAGCTGAAAAGATACACGGTTCACAACAAATACAAAAAAAACGATCCGCATTTCCGACACGGTAACTAATTGCAATTATAGCAATTTATTCACGTATCTTGAAGAAAGATATAAAGTTCTCCTGATGTATTAATGTTTTAAATCTTCAGTCCTAACAGTTTTGTTGTATCGTTAAGCTTCGGGTTAACTCGTAAACGGTGCTATGCTGGTATGACGCTCGTGCATGCGTTTGTAATAGTCAAGCTGAAAAGATACACGGTTCACAACAAAAAAAAAAAAAAAAAAACGATCCGCAATTCCGACACGGTAACTAATTGCAATTATGGCAATTCATTCACGTATCTTGAAGAAAGATATAAAGTTCTCCTGATTTATTGATGTTTTAAATCTTCAGTGCTAACAGTGTACTCACAAGTGGTATAGATTAAAAAGAGATACAGTGTATTTGTGACGATGAGCCTGGCCTTGATGATCAAAGAGAAGGATTATCTGCTCTTAAAGTATTGTTTTTGAAATTTCACATAATTTCTGAAATAATATAGACTTTAAATATTTTATGTTCATATCATTGAATGAAATAATGTTTAATTTAAAGATTTCGTATAAATTTTGCAGGAGTATACTTGTACAAAGATTGACTATTAATTTGAAAGTTGAATTTAAAAGGTTAACACAGTTTGTCTACAAAGATTTACAGTCCGAATTATGACATAATACCCACTGCAAGTGTAAAATGGGTAAGGTAGGAAATTTAATCCTTCATACAACCAACGGTGAGTCTGCTCTTCTATAAGAAATATAGAAAAGGGAGTTATATATTGTACGGGACGCGGCATTGTTCCACACATTGGAAAAATGAAAGGATATGGAGTGAATGTACATGTGACAAAAACGCACACGATACATAGAAAACTCCAGTTTATCAAGGACAGGGCTTTTATTCCTGTCTTCATCTTGATATCGCCTGAGGGTCTACAATGGTACGCGTTTTGGTTTTCCGTATGGGAAAAAAATGAGTCGAGCCAGGAAATTTAACGACGAGGCTTCAACTATCCAACACTTGCGGACATGAAACAAATGTAAAAATTTACCCTATGTCTTTGGTTAATATGTTCGCTTTATTCATTTAATTCTTTGTTGCCTAGCAACCCTTGTTGTCTGCTTCAACTGCTGCCATCAGTTGTCTGGATTGTTTTAATAGTGACCTACATCATTCAATTTAGCGTTTTAAAGACCGTGTATCTGTAGAAAGCTTTTCTTTAACACTGATAGCCCAATTTTGGATTGATTGATTAATTTCATGTTTTATGATTGATAAACCGTATATTTGCAATGTGCATTTTTTAACTTAAAATCTGTAGTGGTAAACCACCTCTGATTTTTGCAAATTCCAATGAAACATAACACAAAGCAGCATTTGTAACTTATTCAGTAGTGAACGAACGGCAACGATTACCATTTGCCCTTTCGAATAGTACAAGTGAACTAAATATTGCCATACTCATTTCGATTTTTAAGGTTTGTATAATTCTGAACAACTGAAGATTGTCCGAAAGCCTGTGATTGATTAGTACGAGATGAATGTCTAGTAAGCAATATGTTAGCTTTATCGGGACGAGAACAATGTAATCAGTTCGAAAAAATGTACCGTTTTTGTTGACTATAAAACGCGAGATTTAACTAAAAAAGGAGGGGTGCATTTTATATTCCCTAACAGACGGACTTGACATTTTCTCTCGGTTGGAGGGTGACTTGATTATTGTTGTCAATTTAGAAAATGCTTGGAAGAGTTCACCGTCTATCCCTACCTTCTGGCTTTTAATTTATTCGCAAAAAAACCCGTTTAATTCGATGCTCCATGCATGCTGTCATTCATAAAACCATTTTATTATTGAGAGAATAAGTTTATTGGAAAGTTCAAGAAGAAAGAAATAAAGATGGAAGGGATAACGGGGCAACGAGTTTTGATTGCCACGGGAAAAGGGAAGAAATGGGTAAGGGCAGGAAATTTAGCCTTCTACACGAAATCTAATGACTCGGTTCTTCTTACAAAAATATACAGAAGGAGTCTTTATACTGCATGGAGCGTGGCGTTTCTCCACATAGTTCGGCTACAATGGTTTGCGGCCAGGATTTCCGTATTATGACCTGACTACCCCCCCCAGACATGACATTTCCATTTCCACTAGCTGAGGACTCGTCCGGAAGCCTTTGTAGCCTGAGCACCTGAAAACCAATTCAGGTGCCGGGATAAATGCACATTTAAAAGTACAGTACTTCAATTTATCAGCCCCGAACTAGTTCCATTTGTGATCGGCTTAATAGTACAATTGCGTACTATTATGACAAAGACCAGTTAAATTGGCCAACATTAATACCACGTGTCATAATGCTTTTTTCGTATATCTAAAAATACTGAATACACAGGTTTCTCGCCTTTCCATTTGCTTTTTGGAAAAGAGATAAATATACCCTTTTTGATTGATTAATATATGTTTCAAGCCAACTTCAGCAATATTTAGCAAAATCGTGGCGAGAACTGTTAAGTATATCTAACAATTATAAAAAATATATTAACAAAAATCAATATAAAACCATAAAGCTTCATACAAGTAAAAACAATACGAATACTGAAGCAAGAATGATGAATGGGGGAATTCTAAAATGAAATATCCAAAATCACGGCAATTTATATCCAACACGAATTGAGACAGTATGACAAGGACAAAACAAATATAAAATAATGAACAGAACGCAACATAACTTAAGCACTAGCAGTGTGAATCCCTACAAAAACATTTATCATCAGGTGCTCCGGTAGGGTAAGCATGATCTGCTTCTCGCGTAGCATCCGTCAGACTGCCAGTGAGATTGATTGATTGATTGAATATTGTTTAACGTCTAATCAGCAATATTTCAGCTATATCAAGACGAGAACAAGTTTGTTGATAAATAATCACTTTGGGGTATGGAAATGGCCATGGGACGGGAAATTCTGACTGCCACTGGAAAAGTAGGGTGAAATCGTCAAGGGCGGGGAATTAAGCCTTGTAGCCGATCACCTACGGACCACCCCAAAAAGAGCTTGCTACAAGGGTTCTTTAACGTGCAGGAAGCGTGGCATTTCTTCCAACACGTGGACCTGAGTTTACATCCAATCCGAAAGATGGGTTGTGTATTTATTAATCCCGGACTGCCAGTGAGAAAAGTCCGGTTTTGTCACAGTCGGTGTTGGTCACTCCGGTAATAAACTTTGGATTACCAATAGATATCTTTTCTCATTTGTGAAATAGAAACATTGTAACGGTCTGTCAAATCGTGGTGACGACTGTAAAACTTTTGTAGTAACAATTGCAACAGAGACTGAACGTACCCTTGATGTATAAGTTTTGAGACAGTAATTTCGCTCTGATGACAAAATCGCTGTACAAACTACAGGCACGGCAATAGCGAATGAGTTGTGAAATGTACACGCCATATGCCAGAGATTTGGGAATATTACTGCACAAAAATGGAAAGTTCACTATTGGAAAGTCGAAACCATCACCCATTTCGTAAAGTTTTGTTTTCAGACCTCCAGAGTTGTCAATGTAAAGATATAGGTCCAGGTAGGATGCTGATGATGGTGTATCGGTGATCTCTTTAATTTCGAGTTCATTTGGGTATATTAGATGAAGAATACCCTTAAATTTAGGATCGTTCAATGAAAGAACATCATCTACATAGCGGAAGCTGAAATTAAAGTACTTGGCTAGCGTATTGTCTTTTTTATGCCCCCAGATCAAGGGTCGGGGCATATTGTTTTTGTACTGTCTGTCTGTCCGTGCGTCCGAAACTTAACCTTGGCTATAACTTTTGAACTATTAAAGATAGACTTACAATACTTGGTAAGTATATAGATCTAGTCAAGAGGAACATAAATTTGCCCCCAAAAATTAAGTCTGGTCAAAGATCAAGGTCACAGAGGTAAAAATTTAAGTCTCAGATTCCATTCTTGTCCTTTTTTATGTAAAGTGTTTTGTTTTTCGACTCTCAATTGGCAATAAGCATGAAAGTAAATTAGAACAGACGATGAACTTGCTTGTTTCCGATAAAGTTCTAAGTAAATAGCATTAACTTCAGCAGTAAATATCGAACTATAGGATGGCAGTCGGAAGGTTTTGTACAATCTCCAAAAAGGGCTTCAGAAACCACTGTGTCCATCCTTAGAGCCATATGTCTTGATTTGCGAGTGTTCAGGATGTTCATATTTGATTTTTACAAAGTCCTGTTTATATTTCTGTATTCCAAAATTAAAAATTGGTTTTGGGTTCAGCCAAGGAGGTGTTTTGGGAGTTTTGTTGGGGCTATTTCATCTAATATTGGCAGATTCCAGGTGTGATTTAATACGAAGTCTAAAGATTTAATAACGTTTTGGCGTTTTCATGGTCAACATTGTGAACAGGTTGGATAAACACAGTTGTGAGCAGGATTGGAAGGATACGCTTTTAGCTTACTTGAATTTTGTAAACCAAGCTTGATAAGTCTGTCTTCTAGGGATGGTTCATTAGCTGCAACCTAGGGACTCTCAGCATGCAGGAGAAGTTTTGAAAGCTACCTTTGTTGATGTTGATAGTCTCCAACCTAAAGATTCCATTGGAAGATCTGCTCAAAAACACTTAGAACAATTAATTTCAAACTATATTCAAGATTTGCCAATCAAATATAAAACCAGATATGATACCGAAGCCAAAATACCAGCTTTTACAGAAGGCGACCAAGTAATATTGAAATGAATGAAGGTACCAAAAGGGTTTTCAACAAAGCTCCATGCAAAATGGAAGGGTCCATTTTACATGCAAAATGGAAGGGTCCATTTTACATACCTAATGTCGGTGAGAGCAATGCCTACAAATTGAGATGTTTAGAGCATAAGAGGTTAAATCAATAATACATATCAATAGATTTAATCACTTCAATGACCAAGGCGTCATAGAGATGCAAATCCACATACAGCTGCAGATAACAATACTTAATAATCAAAGGGATGATGATACTGGAATACACATTGTTATAAATTCTCAAAATAATTGTGCCAATCAAAAGGATGAAATGATATATTCTTGGCTAAAATTATAAAAGTAAAAATGGTATAGTGGGCCACAATTAAAATACACAAAAATGTACAAGTTAAAAAAGAACTAAAAATATAAAAGGGGAAAGAAAGTAAAGAGCCCAACGTTCCAGCCAGTACGGACTTCTTCTAGGGGTAACAGGACAGAAATCGAAAAAAGTAACAACAAACACAGAAAGCTCACTGACCTGTAACAAAAACTACCAGTAAAACTCGTGCTCAATCCTGAACATTATCAAAAACAAATCCCAAAAATTGTATTCTGGACCATGTACACGTGTAATTTCAAAAAAATAAATAAATAAATAAATGACTGTTTCTTAACATTCATGCCAAAGGGTCGAACAGTCCCAAGAAAATGAATTTTGTGTTCAAGGAATTGTCGTTGTTACAGTTACGTGCATGTCTAGTGTTCCGTGGGTGGCTCGCCTAAAATGTTCAAACACTGGACAATCTTTTCCATTGGTGACGCTGTCAAAGCGATCACTTTTCCATTGGTGACGCTGTCAAAGCGATCACCAAATCTTCGACAAATCTCAGCCACATAAAATATTTTGCTGCGTTTACAACCAACAGCGTGACCTACGTTTTCATTACTACACGTGAAACCCATTTTTTTTAGTTCAAAGACGTTATCCAGTCTTACTACTTATCAATTTTCCAAGTAAAAAGAATAACCAGAAAGCGAGTTCGCTTACATTGTATAGTGCCCTAGTACTTAAAAAGGATTCGAGGAGTGTTACTCTTTTGAAAGAACTAGTATTAAAGATAGTGCATAATTGTTCCCATTAAAAACGAATTCTAAACCTCATTATTCACATTTAACTACATCCAATTATAAATAATATGAAAAGAATATCATAAATTATTAATAAACTCTTGTACAAGAAAACCAATTCTACAAATAAAATAAACAATTTAGGTTGAGGTAATTAGCAAATCCGAAACGAGTAAAACTGTTTCGATCATAAGAGTTATAAATTGTTTTAACAAATTATATGTAATGCTCAGTTTTGCTTATCACATTCACCTTAGCTCATACAAAATTTTTATCTTCTCGTTGTAGATAAGGTAAAAGATGTTTCACTATGTTTATCGTAGAGTGTTATTACTGTGGAATTTTTTTTATGTTTATGGCACCAATATCAGCACAACCTCAAACTATTTCAAGATTGAACTAGGGTATCTTATTTGAACCACAATAGTACATAATTTTTACCAGGATGTGTGGATGCACACCTACCAAATTTGTTTGCCTAGTAAACAGAGTCTACCCGAAATAATATATTGTAATGGTCAAAATCATTGTAATAAGTTCAATCGTATAGCAACAAGAATCAATTAGATGCAGCGAGATATTGAATCAAATATGAATTCGACAGCTGATTAGTTGATTACTCAGAGTTTAAAGTCAAGTGAGCAATATGTCTGCTTTATCACGACTAGAAAAAAGTTTATCAATTCAAAATAATTACAAGTAAGCAAAGAAACAAATAAACTGGAAGGGACAACTTGGGCAACGAGTTTTAATCGCCACTGGGAGAAATGGGTAGGGACAGGAAATTTAGCCTTCAATACGAGAATTCGACAGTTGAAATTATCAAGAACGTTCCAAATATGCCACCGCAGTATTTCTTACAATAGCAGATCAAAAACACTATTCGGAACAGCAACCATAGATGATATAAACATTCTGGTACACCACATAAATGACCTAACTAGGAGAACTACTAGATTGACACAGTCTTGATCACAACATGCAAAACATCTTCTTTTATGAGTTCTGTAAACAAGAGGATTTCTAATGTTGTTAATATGCTTAAAAAATCTTTTATTTATAAACAATTCTCAAATGTAAGAACATACAATAGATATGGCATATCATGTTACTTATAAGAATTAAAATAAGGCATTTTCAATTTACAAGAAGGAAAATTGTCCCACTCATTGATAAAACCTAACGTAATAAAGTTCTATATATCATATGCAAAATATATTACATAGTAAACATCCTGGATTTTACACAAAACGTATAATGCTTTGAAAAATATTAATCAATATAATCAAACTAAACAAAGCTTTTCCAAAGACATATGTCAGATATGTATTTAAATTTAATTGTCAACAGACTTAGATGCACATTTATAAATTAACTGCGCTGCCAATTCCTATTAACATTTTTCTGCATACAACTTAATTGATTAATTGAATACTGCTTGACGTCTACTCAGTAATATGTCAGCTAGATCAAGACGAGAACAAGTTTAGTCAATAAATAATCACTTTGGTGAACGGGTACGGAAAGGGCCATGGGACGGGAAAATTCTGACTGTCATTGGAAAAGTGGTATGAAATCGCTTGATTGATTAATAAGTGTTTGACGATAAGTGAGCAATATTTCAGCTATATCAGGACGAGAACAAAATCATCAATAAAAAGTATAACCAAAAGAACAGAAATAAAAGTGGAAGGGACACCGGGGGCAACCAGTTTTGATTACCACTGGAAAAGGGGGAAAAATGGGTAGGGAAGGAAATGTAACCCTTTATTCTCCCAGTGACTCTGCTCTCCTTAGAGAAGGGAGCGTGGTATTTCTCCACTCAGTTTTGTTATAAGGGTTCGCGTTAAGGCTTTCCGTATTATTACCTGAATACCCCGCATAGACGGGGCATTCTCCTATCCACCAACCGGGGACGCGTCAGCGAGATCTGTAGCCGGAGCCACTGAAAACTGATTCAGGTGCCGGGATTTAAATCGAAAGGGGCGGGGAATTTACCTTTGTAGCCGATCACCTACGGACCACTGAACAAAAAGAGCATGCTACAAGGGTTCTTTAACGTGCAGGAAGCGTGGCATTTCTTCCTACACGTGGACCTGATATTTATCCAATCCAAAAGATGGGTGGTGTATTTATTCATCCCGCACAATCACGGGCATCGATTTTTGGAGGGTAGTACTCCTTAGCTTAGAACACTTGGACCCATTCTGTATATCCCTTGGTTCCTAC
>MJUU01068568.1:956-18085 GCA_002080025.1 Modiolus philippinarum | reverse complement strand
CTAAATTGATGAATACACCGAACTATATAGCTATCTCCTGCAACTCTGTGCATCCTAGCACACTGACCAATGTTTAAATTGCACAATGCTCATCTGTAATGATAGATACAAAATTGTACTGTCCCTTTGGTCGTTCTTACGAACCAGCTGGAAATTCTTGTATTATGACAATCTCGAACAATATAAGATATAGTTAAAATGTTTCATGAATTCAGATTCGTGATAATGGTATCATTCCTCAAATTCTACAATTATATTCTACATCGATATTAGTACATAAATTATTGTGCGGGAAGACACTCATTCAAAAAGGTTACAGCTTTTGTATAATGTCGATCCTTTGTGCGTGTTCTGTTACTACAGATAATCTTCACATTCAGCCCTCTCTAAATTTACTCACATTCAGCCCTCTCTAAATTTACTGTAAAAAGGTTGACAACATTACTTTAATATATCCTGTGTATCTGAAACTAATGCAACATTTTTTCTCACAAGAAAAACTAGTCCTTATTAAAGCAAACTCGTCTTTTGCAACCCAATTTAAATAGATATTCCCAAATGGAATATTTATGACCACTCTTATACAACATTTCTAGCCAGTGATCATCATATGATGGAATTTTGTTTCAACCAGATAAATGTTGAGGCCAGCTGGCAAGATCAAAATGGTATACTTGGTGTTGTTGGAACAATATTATTTTAGCCAGTTTAACTTCGTATTGTGTAAGATAATTTTTTTTAAATTTAAAACTTTGACAAAAACCTTGTTCATTTTAAAAGGAACATCTGCTGGTCGATCAATGACTTTGCCATTATTTGAAGACCTAATTATATCGTGAACTAAAGAGGAACATTTTGCTGAAATTCGACTTAACTCATGTTTCATTTGGAATAATTGTTTTTTTTTCAAAATTAAAAATTCTTGTGGCTATACAATTTCATCATCGAAATTACAAATCTAATCTTCTTATAAAACTACCACTTTGCCCAATATTACAGAATATAATGAGATAAATGGATTTTGTATTGCCCACTGTTAATCTATAATGCGAACATTCATTATCTTTAACAAATAACTCAAAGAAATCAGTAATAGTAGCTCAAGAATTCAGGATTCCTTTCTTGAAAAGACGAAAATTGAAGAAAATATTTCTAAAACCTTATTAAATGTATGAAATGGTCTCCCATCAAAATCTCTACACTGTTATGAACAAATCGAAATTAGTAATACTAATGATATAAGGCACCCCCGGGAGGGGGGATTAGGTCACTTACTATGTATTGGTTGGCGAGGATGTTCTGACAATCGGGGGTGTTTTTTTTTTTAGATTTTTGTCTACTAAGGGGTGTCATTTGAACTCTTCCTCTGAATGGTCTATAAAATTCAGTCTCTTATGGGGTTATGATTGAAATAAAACACATTGTACGATGGGGTTTACATTGGATCTTAATCATGACAGGTCAACATCTTTGTTGGATTGCATCACTGATCCCTCATGTAGAGCTTATATCTGGTAATTATTACAGATTCTCTGTGTGAAGTGTATTATATGTTAGCTTAAAAGGACATTTACGGTATATTGGACTACAGACCAGGTTACCCATTTTAGCACGTAAGAGTAGTTCCAGATGAGTATCAGTGTAGTTTATACATAGAAACAGTAGTTTTGCCATATGTGTATTGAAGAGGCACACAGACGCTGTATTGAGGCGGATTTCGGTTAATGAAATGCACCTTCAATATATTATCCCCTCTGGTGGCACCACTGCACTACCAGTTTTTGTCCTAAATGACGTCGTAATTCCGGGACTATTCACGCTCAAAGAACAATTTATGAAAATGCATGAAATACAAGTTTTGCCGCAAACTACCTGATAGTACAGCAGCGAAACCATTCGGGAAAACCATGACGGTGAATTCGATTGATGAAATGAAACAAGTATCATTCTTTTAGTTCTGAGTTTTACTTTCAGTGAGCAATAATTAAGATATGTCAGGTTTACGCTGTGTTGAGGCGGATTTCGGTTACTTGATGAAATAAACAAATATGATTTTCTTTTAGTTCCAATTTAACTTTCAGTTAGCAATAATTCAGGTCTGTCAGGACGAGTTTATCAATTCAATAAAATTAAATTTGAAAGATGAAAGTACATAGGTTGAAGGTACAGTTTAGGCAATGAGTTTTGATAGCCACTGAAAATTTTGGAAAATGGGTAGGGGCAGGAAATTTAGCCTTCTTTACGACCCCAGTGAGTCTGCTCTTAAACGAAAAATATCGAAGGTGTCGATATACTGCATAGGGGAGGCGTTTTCTTCACACAGTTTGGCTACAATGGCTCGCGGTAATGCTTACTGTGCTATGACATGACTATCCGAATACACAGGGCAGCTCCCAATCCAACACTTTGGGACGTTCTCGATACGCAAGCCCGGTAGAGGGAGCCCCTGAAAACTGATGCTTCACCAGATGGCCTTTGAAATTCACACCAGTAAGTTTTGAATAATTTGGTATGATGAATTTTTATACTTTTTGTTATTATTATTTAATTATTTATTGTAATTGAGTGAAGAGAACAACCTGCCTTGTATCTACAGGGTGCCTAAATTACATAAATGCCCTTACAAACAGAGATACATTGTTGGGTCTACCAAATGCACAACAAAACCCCTTTCCAATCTTCTCACTTCATTACTTACTGCAGTCAAAGATGGCCTCAAGATATATAGTGATAAATTATACTCAACATTGATCCAACCCCTATGCTCTTCACAGGTCACTGGGGGACCCGGATATTTCTAACTTTGGGCATTCCCTCTTGAAACGGGCCATGTCCCCACAGAAAAAAAAACATCCCTTACTTGCAGGTGAGGGGCTTTGGGACTGGGGGCGATTAATTGTTGGGGTTCCCAGTAAATTACCTATTTCTGCCTGCCCAGAAAGCCCCTCCATTTTATCCTGCCATTTTCCTATCTTATTCTCTAACTTTTCTATCCTTCCTCGGTAACCTTCGTCCATCCCACCCTTTGGGGAATGACTTGGAAGCAGAGCAGACGGCATAGGATTCCTCATGGGAATGCCTTGTGTCTGGGCTGACACATTTCACCTCCGGTCTGCTGCCCCGACCGTATATAGCTTGGTTGTGCTGGGGTGTCACCTTATCTTGTCCATTGCTTCTTCAATACTGGCAGGCCTTATATTGGATGCATAGCTGGCCGCCTCTTTATCAGCAGCACCTTGGCACAGTCTCATGACTGCCTGCCGATACATATGGTCTTACAGAAAATTGCGGAAGGCTTTGGTGGCCAGGGACAGCACACTGTCAGCCCAGTCTTCTAAGGATTTCTCAGGTGTTTGTTTTGCATTTTGGAACTGGACCTGTGCGGTCCCGGGAAGATCTTTAAACCCGAGCCTCTTCTCGAGCTTGCGCACAAGGTCCTCGTATGCCATGTGTTGATTTCTCTTCACAAGGAGTGCGTAGAATTCACTTGCCTCGCCATTGAGGCACCATCACAGCTGATCTTAATGGTGGACTCCCGGTGTGGTACTCTCCGCAAGAATTCATAGTCAGAACTATTATCTCTAGCAAGTCCTCTGAGAGGGCGTCTTGCCTCAGCTCTCAGCCTCTCATCTGAGGTCCTATATCTCCACTCACTATATCGGCCATAGTCTGTTGCTCTAGCGTGTTGCGGCTCCTTATAAAGTCGAGGCGTGTCAAATTGGAAAGCCCCATCCTTTCCTCTCCCCTTGCCCGGGCATCCTGATCACTTTTGTTACCCTGTCTACTACCAGGGCACCTTTCAGGCTGGGCCTCATACAGGTCACGACGGGCCCTCACATTATCATGGCCCCTGTATCCCTGTATTGAGGTGTCCAGTCTCTGCGGTGGGGTTAGGACGGATTTTCCCTAAAACCGGAATCTAATTCCCCACACCGTACATCCTCACTGTACCCATCTGTTTGAGTTGTGGAGGGGGAACCTTGAAAATCTCTGCTTTGAATGTTTGGTAGAGCCCCATTGTGGATTGGGTCTTCGGGGGTCTATCTCCGGACGGACCACTAGATCCACCGAGGACCCCGTCAGCACCCTCTCTGAGACGGCCGGCTCTACTCCCATTCATCAATTCTTTAACCCTAGAGAATCTCTCCCCCACCCCTCAATCATATCCCTATTGATGGCCAGCTTTTTATCTGCAGCATTGTAAGCTGGCCCAAAATCAATCATATCTAGTAATGTGGGGATCAGACGCAGGTGGGGGATTTCTACTAAGTCTTCAAGCAGGATCCTCCCTTTATCCTGCTCCATGTCCCATATCTGGAGAGCACTTTTCTGCCCCACACCTAGCAGCAACAACAATTCAACAAAATGACAAGTATTAATTGGTATTTTGGACATGGTTATATAATAGTCAATATAATAATAATCAATAATAATAAAAATGTTCAAGTCGAGTGGAAAATACAACAACACAATAATAAAATTACAAGGGAAATATAATTCTATTTTAATTAAAAAATACATAGGGGATAAATATAAGCAAAGGGGCACTAGCTTGCCGCACCGCTCCAGGAGGGACAGTCACCAAGCAAGTGTTTTCAATATAAGGGGCGGGCTACTCAGGAAATAGGAACTGGGAAATAATAAGGTAAATAAATGAAAAAAAATAGACAAAATGCTCACTCTGACCAAGTGAAAGTCACCAGACCCTCCGATGGCTACCACGTGGACCCTGAAATTAGGGGTCGACCCGTATTCCGACAGGGAGTCTTGCCCTTACTCAGCCACCAAACACCTCCAAGACTGCCTAAATCTGAGACAAAGCTCACAGCTTTTGTCTCAGATTCCCTTCCTCCTTCCTTCCTTAGCTGTCACTGGTCCCACCTAGTAACAGCTACACTCCACCCTCGGTTCCCAAAGAATCTTTTTTCCAAGATGGCCGGCCAGAAATCCAACTCCAAGCTGGATTCCTGACAGTAATTTAGCGAGCAGTCGCTAAATTCCCTAAAAGTCCCGCGCGGTTCGGACATGTAAGAATTGGCACTTACTTAATCCTTAGTTATGCGCATGTCCCGCTGGTCGACGGCTAGTAGTAGATTTAGTACATCTTCACCATTTGCTTGTTCAACCAGAAAAAGGCTAGGGAACATGTGGAACTCCCTGATTTGGGGTTTTCGGGTCTTACCAATAACCAGAAATACCAACGGGTTCTACATGTGCAATATTCAAATGGAATTCACGTGAATACATATTGGAAGTGAAATAAGCAATGCAAAGTGTGGTGAAATGTAAAGTGAATTCATTCAAAGTGGATTATTACATTTTGTAACTTATAAAAGAATACAACACTTATTGCTTTTTAACCAGGATATATGATGCCACTACGTCTGGTCAATTTCATTTTTGAGTATGATATAAAATAATGTTTGGCCAGAAATGCCATTGTTGCAAAAACATTTACCTCTGATTATATGTGTACTTAATGATATATATATATGAGTCTGAAAGATTGCAAAACGATGCCCACAAAGATGTTCTACAATGAAAGCCACAAAATATACAATTGCATTACAAAGGACAGAATTTTCAATCTACTGAATTTCGTCAGTGTCAAGTGTCAAATAATATCATATCAAATTACATCGAGCGTATTGGACGTAGTACAGCTCACTGATTGCTCAAGGTTAATTTGGTGACGAATAAAATGTTAACAATCTTGAACTCGATCGATAATATCATATTAAAATATATTACATATGGTATAAGTTCCTATTAATCTCATTGGCTCATACACTCACGTGATTTTAAGAATATTTAGTATATTTCAGCGTGGTTTCTAATTTTAGATATATTGACGCCATGTTTCTATTTTTAAGTATATTGACGCTATGTTTCTATTTTTAGTTTTATTGACGCTACATGTCTGGTTGGACTTGCAGACTATAGTTTTTCACTAAGAAAGGTCTTCTGAAAAAATATTTTAATAAATATTGGAAAACGCTTTACACATTAATAGGAGTTCCCGCCGGGGAAATGAAAGGGGATATTGAAATGTTTTTATAGAGAAACCCCTGAAATAAATGAAAAATATATTTACGAGTTGTCACGTGTTTTTTTATTGCACACTTCACGTAAACACCTTAATAAAAAGGCTTACTTGTTTGTTTTATTTTATTTGCAAATATAAGAGAAATGTCGGCATTTATTTATCCTATGAACACTCATGTAACCCATTCTAGATGATGGCAGATCCACACCCGACTTCAAATAAAGGTTCTACGTCTAATTAAATTCCGATTTATTGACAAAATTTTCCTACACAAAAATGTAATGAGATACCATAAAACTACATATGTAATATAAAAATGATGGACTTTTTACTCTGTCAATATGCTGAATATGGACCTGTTAGGAATATATTGACCTCGGACTTCGTCCTTGGTCAATATAAACCTAACAGGTCCATATATAACATATTGACTTCCTAAAAAGTCCATAATTGATAAATGTATAATGATTGCGATTCTTGAGCATAATACTAGTGTTTACTAAAGTATAATTGATCAATAATTGACATAAACATACTTATAGCTGTCAAAATAAATCACTGCAATGGAAAATAAAACATTCCAAATTAAGTTTGGGGTTTTTTTTGTTGATTCCAACAATATCTTAGAAATGTAGTTCTTTATGCAGAATTCCTTCTGGGTTTCTGTCCAGTCACAGTTCTGTTCGATGACCCTAATTTTAGTCCGATTAAAGTTTTCGAGACAATGACCGGGCAGCCTGAAGTGCTGGTTAACAGGTAATTTTTAAGTCTCCCAAACGAAGTTTGGAGAGACTTATAGTTTTTGTTCCGTTTCTTATTATTAAGTCACCCAAACGAAGTTTGGAGACTTATTGTTTTTACTCTGTTTCTTATTATTTTTTGTTATTATTCCTCAATGATTTTAATCTTGTCCACGCATTTTCTCAAAGATAGTCGGTCAAAACTAAATGAAACTGCACCATTGTAGATACCAGCCCCAAGATGTGCAGGAAGGTCAAAGTATTTCCAAAATGACCACCGTCATTGGCCACTTTGAACTTTGACCTCAAACCTTCTTATTGGAATAAGACGGAAACCGTAAAAGATAGCTGATAAATAGTAATGACAAAAAGATTTGTTTGGTCATGACGGACCTTCGTTATATTTGGACCGAAATTCTATGGTGAACTCTTCATGAGTTATGCCCCTTGAAAATTTTGTCCTGTTATAAAGTATGTTTTTCTCGAAAACGGTAAGGGATAGAAAAACCCTGGAAATGCCAAGGTCAAAGGTCATTGGTTACTTTGAACTTTGACCCTGGACCTTGTTTTTGTAATAACTCTTAAATGGTTAAATGTAACGGCAAAAATGTTTGTCTTGTTAAGACCTACATTTGTTACATTGGCTCCAAAATTATTGGACCAACAGTTTTTGTTCTATGGACCGAAAACCGATTTTGATTTTCGATTTTAGCGTTTTTTGCTCAAAGCTCAAATACCGTTGAAGATGCAAAAAGACATTCAAGATACAAAATGTTCAGGAAGATGGGACCTTCAAAATGAGGTCAAGGTCGAAGTCACAGTCCCAAACTTTATTTCACGTAATGTATCAATAAATCTACATATTAAGCATTGAATGATGATTTCATGATGAAACAATATAAAAAAAACATTATGAAGCAACGTTCTTTCTGATGCAATCCAGGAAATGTATTTTAAGTGTTAACCTGTGAATCAAAGCACTACTAGCACTGTTCAACGAAACAAAATTAGTTAAAGACACCAATTCTTATATGTTGAATAAAAAAAACAATTATTTCTGAACACATTATTACAATCATTGGTGATAAATTTACAACAAAGCGTTCTTTCAAAGAGCAATGAAGCATGAAATATAGTTTGGGTGACTTGTGTTTGCATGCAAACATAACATCACTTGTTATTAAGTCTCCCAAACGAAGTTTGGGGAGACTTATTGTTTTTGCTGTGTTTCTTTTTATTATTATTTTTCCTTCTCCTTCTTTCTTTCTTTTTCTTCTCCCGCAAGCGTGTCCGCCCTCGTTCTCAGACATCTTACTAACGATCTTAATTAAACTTGACATAGTGATAAAGGACCATGTGTAGATGTGCAATCCGGTCTTGAAATTTTCAAAATGGCGGCCGTTGCCATGGAAACAGAAAAAGGGCGGGAAATTCAAAAGTGCTCCAAATTGGATAAAATTTTACAGGAAGATTGTACAAGTTGTGTAGAACATATTTCGGGGTCAATTTTTTTTTCAAAATGGAAACAGAAACTAGAGGCTCAGAGACGCTCACCTGGCAAAATGCTTCTACGCCATACATGACTAAAAAGATGTTTCCTTACTAATGGGGTCAAATGTTTAGCGATGTTCTTCATTAGCACCCATGTTTTTTGTCTGATCCTATTGAAATGAATAATTTTTGCAAAGGACCTTCTATACATTTCAGAGATGATGATTATAAGGATGGTTNTCTCATTCCTGGCTCTAATGTTAAACTATGTTCTGCACTGGAGGCCATCTTTTTTGTCAGATCCAAGTACCTTCCATACATCCTTACTGTAAAGATTGGTTGAATTTGCTTCAGTAGCGTCAGGAGATAGCAAATAGATGCTTTTCCCTTAGGGTCCCATGTTAGACTATGTTCTGCGCTGGCAGCCATGTTTTTAACGGAATCGGAAAATTTTCGGCAATCTCCATAAAAGACCTTCCATACATCAATCCTGTAGAGTTTGGTTCAATTTGCTTCAGTAGCTTCAGAAGCGATAGCAATTATATGCGTTTCCCATAGGGTCACATGTTAAACTATGTTCTGCGCTGGCAGCCATGTTTTTCACGGATCGAAAAATTTCGACAAACTAAGAAAAGGACCTTCCATACATCATTCCTGTAAACTTTGGTTCCATTTGCTTCAGTAACTTCAGAGGAGATAGCAAATATTTGCTGTTCCCATAGGGTCCCATGTTAAACTATGTTCTGCGCTGGCGGCCATGTTTTTTCACGGATCGAAAAAATTTCGGCAAACTAAGTAAAGGACCTTCCATACATTATTTCTGTAAAGTTTGGTTCCATTTGCTTCAGTAACTTCAGAGGAGATAGCAAATATTTGCTTTTCCCATAGAGTCCCATGTTAAACTATGCTCTGCGCTGGCGGCCATGTTTTTCCACGGATCGAAAAAATTTCGGCAAACTAAGTAAAGGACCTTCCATACATCATTCCTGTAAAGTTTGGTTCAATTTGCTTCAGTAGCTTCAGAGGAGATAGCAAATATATGCTTTTTCCCATAGGGTCCAATGTCAAATCTAAGTTCAGCGCTGGCGGCCATGTTTTTTGGCAGATCGGAAAAAATTCGGCAAACTAAGTAAAGGACCTTCCATACATCATTCCTGTAAAGTTTCGTTGAAATTGGTTCAGTGGTTTCAGAGGAGATAGCCAAAATGTGAAAAGTTTACGGACGGACGGACGGACGACGGACGCCAAGTGATGGCAAAAGCTCACATGGCCTTTAGGCCAGGTGAGCTAAAAAGGCGGGAAAATTAAAAGTGATCCAAATTGGATGAAATTTTACAGGAAGATTGTACAAGTTGTGTAGAACATATTTCAGGGTCATTTTTTTTTCAAAATCGCGGCCGTTGCCATGGAAACTGAAAAAAGGTGGGAAAATTAAAACTGCTCCAAATTGGTGAAATTATAGAGAAAGATTGAAGAGGTTGTTTGGAACTTATTGGAACTTTTATTTTTGGGTCAAAGTTTTTCAAAATGGCGGTCGTTGTCATGGAAATGGAAAAAAGGTGGGAAATTAAAAGTGGTTCAAATTTGATGAAATTTATGGGAGTTCGTTTGGGAGACTTTGTGTTTGCATCCAAACACAGTTATTACTTGTATTTTTCATAAAGTTGCTCCTGTGTCCTTCAATAATTAGACGTTTGTTAAACGATTGTTTGGACTCGCCGACATATTGTAGGCGACAGTGATATATATTTTTTCTTCTGCATGCTTTTGATATTTTGAATTTTATTATTTTCTCAGATGTACAACCACGCATACTCATATTCTTCCAGTGGAGAAAAATGTATTTAAAAGAAGATGTCTTGTAAACAAATTTGTGCAATATTTTACAAAAATATATGGAGTAAATGAACATGAAACAATGTCTGACAGAAAACTTATGGATGTATGTATATTGGCTTACAATTAACATAAACATATTGAAGAAACAAAGATAGTTTATTTAATGTGAGGTATCCCAGATATAAGTAATCGAATTAAAATTGAGCATATTCCTTATGAAGAAAGTATCTTTTAAAAACGGAAAGACACATCTTCAATGTTTGAAAAATCCGATGTTCGACACTGAGGAAAAAATGCTTGCAATAAATTTGCAAAAAAAGTATGGGTCCGAATGACTACAATTCACTTTAGAAGGTGGAACTTTGAAAAAAAATAGATGTTTGAAATTTTCTCGACAGTATGACAGTATGACAACATGAAATCAAAATTAAAGGAAGCATTAGACAAAATCAATTCTTACATTAATCAAAAGTCAGAAATATAAAATGAAAACAACGGCAGTAGAATACCGAAGAAACAGAATACAAGATTACATAAATCAAAGCCCAGAGACAAGACAAAAGCAAGAACACCGGAAGATGGAAGACCAAAGACGATACACAAACACTACTAACACAACAATAAAAACTAAAGCACTAACCATGTGAATTATCAAAAAGAGAGACACCAGGTGGTCCAGAAGTATAAACATGTCCTGTGCTGTATACAGCACCCGTCACACTGTCAGTGAGTCAATCCAGGCCTAAGTCAGAATCGGTTATATCAAATCCGGGAAGACGTGAATCTAGCTGAAAGTGTCAGTTTTCATTTGTGAGACCGACATTTCATATCTATCTATGATTTCGTGTTGACGGCCATAAAAATTCTGAAGGGACGATAGTAACAACGGCTAAACATAGCCCTGACTCAACAGTTTTTACTCTTTCCACAAAGTAACTGTATGAACTATAAGCCCAACAGTAACGAATTAATTGTGAAATATACACACCATATGCTGGGGAGGTCGGTATATTACTGCTGACAAAGGAAAAGTTGACAATTGATTGATTGATTGATTAGTTACAGATAAGGTCCAGTGTGCTATATTCCAGCTATATCAGGACGAGGACAATAAATCAAATCAAACAATTATTATTAAAAAAAGAAGATAGAAATAAAGGTGGAAGCGGCAACAGGGGCAACGAGTTTTGATTGCTACTGGAAAAGGAGGAGAGGGTAGGGGCAGGAAAATTAGCCTCCTATACGATCCCTTGTGGGTCTGCTCTCCTTAGAAAAATATGGAAGGGATCTTTATACTGCAAAGAATGTGACATTTTTCCAATGTTTGGCTACAATGGTTCGCTGTCAGACTTTCCGTTTTATAACCGGACTACCAAGCATAGACAGAGAATTGTATATCCACCACTTAGGGATGCGCCTGGAAGCTCTGTAGCTGTAGCTCCTTAAAACTAATTCCGGTGTCATAAAATAGAACATAAAATCCCCTTTTTGCATAACTATGTCAATTAGGGAGAAGGATAAAAAAAGTTAGATGTTTTTTGACAACAAACTGGTTGATGGCTTTCATCAATCAGACAATAATTGGCACACATTTGGTCCCATCACATGACAAAAACTATCAAAGAATTAAAATAGAACAAAATATCATAAGTGGTTGTACATTCTGATATATATGTGTGTTTATAATTATCTGTTCATATGTATATATAAATATTTGCCTGATCAAAAATTCATTAAGCTAACAAAATTCATTTAATTTAAGTCTAATATGACTTTGGGGACCCAAAGTCTTAAAAGACAGTGACATATGTGATGCGCAAAAATAAGTTAAAATTTTGAAAAGTAAATTTTACATTGTTTCATAAAGTTCAGATCTAAAATGAATTAAATTCGTCAGTTTTAATTAAATTAAAATTGAAAGTAGAATACTATAAGTATAAGTAATAATACATATTTATATTTAAATAGTAAGAAGTAAATTTTTGTAAGTAAGTTATCTTATAGATCCGATTTATTTAGAGACTTGCAATGTCAAAATTTTTGAAAATGTTGCGAAAGCTAAGGGGTATTTCCCTCAAACAAAGCTCTGTGCTTAGTGGGTTTTGGCTACAAATCAATTTAGATCATGTTTGTTTAGTTGTTCTCTATCAGTTTTTGAATTTATGGTTTTCCAAATGTTTAATTTTATCTGGACTGAGGAGACATAAGTTCTCTGGATTTTGTTGTATATCCTAAGCTTTTTTATACAATATTTACTGTGTACAAGTCTTACATATTCAGGGATTGCACGTTTGCAGGACAGGTATAGGGTTTGAAAGGGATTCACGGAGTTTTATTTAAGAAATGAATGCATTATTTTGTAGTTTCATTGGGGTATGAAAGTGTTGACTGAAGCACATTTTTAATAAAGCGCGTGTTGTGCACCCGGTCAGTACTTTCACAATCCCTATGAAACTGCTGTCATGGGAATGCCTTAACAATAAAATAACAACGCTTGAATACCAATATTGGTTACCAACAACAAATATTTGTCACAAGGTCAATCTGTACACAAAGATTGAATAATAATATTGAACATTATTTTATCTTATCGAATTAAAGATAATAACCAATACAAAGGACCACTTTGCATAAAAATTGTATACGCTTTCATTTAAATTTCTTCAAAATGAACTACATGTATATTGAATATAGGATTTAAAGCATTAAATTTGTTTGAATAACATGACTCGTTTAACCATTGAACGAATGAAGACTTGCATTAAATCAGTGGAGGATCCAAGGGAGTGTCGCCTTTTAGGTTGGAAAACATTTAAAATTCCTAGGTTTTTTTAATTGGGTTCCGAGCCCCTCTTATGGAAAAATGACGGGCCGGGTCCCCTTAGCAGAAAGTCTGGATTCGCCAATGTAAATATAGAAAATCTGTTAAATAAAAATCAAATTCGTACCTTGTTGAAAAATCATTAATTTACTGTATTATAACTACCGCCTTTATTCCCCAGAATCGTCCTGATTGATTGAAGTTATTGAATAAAGCCAATGTGTTTTGGTTATTTTAGTATATTAACAAACTTGTAGAGAATAAGGCTGAATTGATGTACCTTTCAGTAAAATAAGTACAATAGAAAATTAAATAAATATCGAAAGGTGCTTTGTGCATTAAAAAAAAACAAATAACTAAATACCGAAGTTACTGTGAATTTAAATTCTGCATATGCGCATTTCGACAACTTGTATTTCACGAAAGGATATGGAGTAAATGAACATGAGACCATAACACATATGTTAACTCCAACTGTATAATTTTATTGAGCTGTATGGCCATTTCGGAAATTAATTCCTCATCAGCAGCACTAGAACCCGTACAAAGGAAATCCAAATGTTTAAAATGCATGAAACCAAACGAAATCCGAATAATCTGTAATATCAAAAATAGTCTGTAATATCAAAAAAAAAATAATAATAATCTGTAATATCAAAAAAATGTGTCTCTTCAGTGCACATTAAATCTAGATGTTTGAGGACCGTAGACTCAAAAGTGTTTAAAAACTGATAGAGAACAAATGACCAATATGATCTAAATGCAAAGCCAAAATCAGCTAAGAACAGAGCTTTGCATGAGGGAGATACTCCTTAGTTTTTAACAAAATTTACAAAAAATTCAATATTGTAAGGTTTCAAATAGATTTGGCTTTTGGGTCAGTACAGAAGTATTGACTACTTGGCAAGTAATAATGGAATAGCAAGACACAATTAAAAAGTAAACATTCACAAAAATGTACAAATTTAAAAACTACTAAAAATATCAAAAGAACGTTTCCGCCAGTGCGGCCTTCTTCTAGGGGCAACCAGGCAGCAAATCGAAAAAAGATGTTATAACAAATAGAGAAAGCTACAAACTGACGTATAACAAATCCTGAACATTATCAAAAACGAAACTAAAAACATTCTTATTCTCGTCTATGCAGTTGTGTAATTTCAAATCACAAAATAGACTGTTTCTTAACATTCATGCCAAAGTGTCGGAACAGTCCAAAGAAAATGGATAATTTGCAAAACATATATTTTTATACTTTTTAAAAAGTTTTCAGAAAACTGAGTTAAAGGCGAAAATGATATTTAAAATTCAGCTAGTTTTCATACAAATACGTTTATACTTGCTTTTACATGTACAAGAAAATATGACATGATCACTCCATAGGAAAAGATCAAAATAATTGCTTCATGGATAATGAGTGAATAATATATAAATGTAGCACCTCTTTCCACTAATAAAAAAGGCAATAAGATGAATGGAAAAAAGGTGCTAACTGTCAAATAGTCCTTTATACTAAATACACTTTACCTATTTTGCAGATACGTGTCTACATACGATAACGTAACCCTCAGTCCACTCACGGGAACGTAGTGGACATCGTATCTAATACATGTCTTGTGAGTACTTGGGGATTGAAAAAAGGAGGGCTATGATTTATGAGTAAGCACTCTACTGTAATGTTCGAGCCTAGTTCTTCTGCATTATTTTTGAGACTTAAAATGATGTTCTTTTATCAGGATTTATGTGAGCACTCGTGCGGAGAAAGAAGCCGGTAACTTGCGGAAAAGTTACCGGTAACTAAACATTGAGACCTGAAATATAATAGATTGTGAGGGGCAAAGTTGTACAATATTTTAATATCAAGAAGGGAAAGTTGTTGACGACGCATATTAGAACATGTAAACGGATTTTTTTACAGTAAAATCAATATTGACGCCCTTAGGTATTCAGATAATGTACTATTATTGCGATTATAATGGAATCAAGCAGTTTCGTGTCAAATTTTTGTTTTATATATTTTGTATGCGGTTAAGAAACAGACTGGACGGGGAGCCTGTTTTGTCTGGGGTATTTTGATACAGTGTTTGATGGTCAGTTTGACCAATCAAATCATATGTAACAAACATGTCGGATTTGAATTTAAAATATTTTGTCCTGCATGCCTTATTTCAAATTATGGCAAGCGCGAACCACAAAAAATAGAAAAAACTCAATTTAACTTACTAAAACCTAGTTTTTCTCTACATAAATTCAATTTAAGTTACTAAATTCGAATTAACGCTACATAAATTTATTAAGCACTTAAATAGAGATATTTGCTGTTGATATGAGAAAAACGAATTAAGCAGAGAAAATGGCAATTCAACTATCATGAAGTGCACCCGAACAACATAAATTGAGTTTAACTGACATTAAGTTACTAAAATTGAATTTAAGTAGAGAAAAACTAAGTTTTAGTAACTTAAATTGAGTTTTTTTTCTATTTTTTGTGGTTCGCACTCGCATAACTCTACTCAAGTAGAGTCTTCCACTAAATTAGAATTAATATCCCAAGTTCTGTTTGAGACAATCAATTTGATCATGATTGGTTGACAGGTGTGTGTCTACCGTGTTCACGATGTAGCGAAAATTCATTTTATACAAAATAAAATTAAATTTAGTTTTAAAAGGCGATGTTTAACGTGTTTAAAAGTACAAAATACATTTTTGTTTTCTATTACTATTTATTTTTTTCGTTTAGTTTTGCTTTGTTTATTTTTTTTTAATTCATTTTTTTTTCAAAGAAATTCATCAATGTTGAGATATAAGAATTACATTAATTTGTATTTATAATAAGTAATATCTGAAAAGTAGTCTGCAATTGAATGTCAAACTTTAAATGTCAATTTTTAAAACACTCTAATTTAGCATATCCTTTTCCAAAGAGTTTCATATGTTGCAACAGGGAGCTATATATAGTCCCTGGTTGCAAATTAAATAAATTTGATTTTTTTTTAAATCTGGAATTTAATTTCATACAAAAATTACAAAAATATTTATTTATATTTTTTTTTTGCTATTTTACTATATCATATCCTTTCGAAGGAGTATTCGCCGTTACGTCACAGACCTGAACACGTAAATTTGGTCGACAATAAATCAAATGAGTGATAATTAATAAGGGTCATTTTCAATGCACTCGTACGAAATTGTTAATTTAGGCATCTTGATAAACCCTTTTGATCGAAATTTTGGAATGTTTACCCTTTTAAAGGGTATACATTTTTATAGATATTTATTTTCAATATCTATTTAATTAGAGTTTCACCTTTTAGCAGTTTTGACACTTTTTAAAACCACATAAAAGTTTTCTGCAAGAAGTTTTGTAAGTAATGGACAGAAAAAATATGAAAATCTTCATGATTATTCGGCATTTTACAGAAACAAATTCGGATGGAAAATAAAAAAAATACGAGAGATGAAAAATTCTTTTACAAACAAACCTTTCAACCAATCAAAATGGTTTTAGTCCTATGGCAAGCGCGAACCATAAAAAAATAGAAAAACCCATTTTAAGTTACTTAAACCTGGTTTTTCTCTACTTAAATTCAATTTAAGTTACTTAATTCGAATTAACGCTACTTAAGGAGATTAAGCACTTAAATAGAGATATTTGCTGTTAATGTGAGAAAAACGAATTAAGTAGAGAAAATGGCAATTAAACTATCATTAAGTGCGCCAGAACAACATAAATTGATTTTAATTCACATCAAGGTCCTAAAATTGAATTTAAGTAGAGAAAAACTAAGTTTTAGTAACTTAAATTGAGTTTTTCTTATTTTTTGTGGTTCGCGCGCGCATAACTCTACTTAAGAAGAATCTTCCACTAAATTAGAGTTAATATCCCAAGTCCTGTTTAAGACAATCGTTTTGATTGGCCGACTGTTGTGTTGTGTGTCTACCACGCTGACCGTGTACCGAAAATTCAATTTATATAAAATAAAATACAGTTTTAACAGTCGATGTTCAAAGTGTTTCTAAGTAAAAATACATTATTTTGATTTTGTTTGTCTTTGTTCTTTATCTGTTTTTGTTTTTTTTTTTTTTTTGTTTTTTTTTTTTGTTTTTTTGTTCAAAGCAATTCGTAGATGTCGATATTTATTATTTAATAATTACATTAATTTATATTCATAATAAGTAATATTTGAGAAAAAAA
>MJUU01068565.1:44492-65495 GCA_002080025.1 Modiolus philippinarum | reverse complement strand
CGTAAATTTGTTAGTCCTGTAAATGTTTTGAGATGGAGCTTTGTTAATTTATTATAAGACAAATCAAGTTCTTCGAGAAATGTTAAATGTTTGAATGCTTCCGGTCGTATTGTTGCAAACCTGTTATGTCGGAGACTGAGAAACGACACATTGGACGGAAAACTTGGAATAGAAGTCAAATTGCTCCATGAACAATCTACGTGATATTTAGTTCTAGTCCAACATCGACATTTTGGTTGAAAAAGACAAGGGCCATAATCCTCCAATTGTCCAAAACAGGCTTGTATAAAAACAAAAATTAGTTCTGGTCGCATCTTGCCGAATATGCTTGTGCTTACGTGGTTCTGAAAATAAAAATACGATCCCTTTATATAGGTATTAAATTATACATGATAAGTGTATATTTATAATGTTTCTACATGTTCATAATATCTAGACGGCCGATTTATAAAAAATGTCTATCAAACCGGTCGAATGTCATTTGCTAAAAATATCTTGCTTTAAAATGTGCATTATCCTAATGCAACATTTATGTAATAGATCATTTGGTTGGTTTAAAATGACAGTCAAATACACTGTACATGTTTTGGGAACATAGGTTCCCTGTCAAGTCTGGTATCTACTTTAATTATAAATAATATACGAAATTTTTTGATTGCATTATAATCGCAATAACAGTGTGTTATTTGAATGTCGGTGGTGTAAGTTTCCTAAGGCAAAGTTACTCAAACAATCAATTAAGTATGAAGGCGCATCTAGAGTTCATAATCAAGAGAGGCCTTCATACTTAACTGAGTTTGAGTAATTTCGCCCTCACCCCGCTAGCCAAGGGTTACGATCCGGTCCTCTGCTCTTCTGAAGGGGAGAGGAGAGGATCATAACCCTTGCCTAGTGAAGATGCTTCGCCTAAGAATACTTACACATAATTTAAGAAATCCGTATTATTATCGAATTCCATTAATTAGACTGCAATTATTTCAAATATAGTACATAAAATAAATGTATATAATATCCATCAACTGTTAAATTGTGGAACGAACTTGCCAAAACTACTCGAAATTTGCCCACTGTCAATTCATTCGAACGTAGTCTGAAAATTAACGTTAATTCAGAGAAGCCGCCAAGTTATTACTCGGATGGAGATTTCAACTTAAATATTTTACATACAAGACTATGAAATAGATGTAGTAATTTAAACGCGGACCTATTAAGAGTCCATTTTAATATTGATCCGAATTGCGCATGTGGGGTGGGCTATTGAAGATGCTTTGCATTTCTTTTGAATATGTCATCTTTACAACGAAGCACGACAAAATCTTCAAGAAAAATAAAATTTTCTGGATGTAAATATAGGAACTTTACTCTTTGGTGATGCCTTAACTAATGATACCAATGAAATTGTTCAAACTGTTTAATGTATTAAATAATTTTATTGTGAATCATTATTTTACTATGTTGCTGATGCATGTAAACTGTATTCATGTATATTTTATGGAGAAGCCATTTGTAAGTTGGTATAACTTATGTCAAATACAGTTGTTCAATCTAGCAATAAAAGACAAGTTTAATCTAATCTGTTGGGGCTTCAATCTTGATTCTATCGGCTTAAAGCTCCGATTCGCGTCGCCAGTAAACTACATTTTGACCATCAAATCTGACATTCAAATAATTAAATTTATTTTAAGCGGCAAACAAAAGAAAACATGGACCTGGAACTGAAAAAAAACTTCCTTAAATAACTAGTTAGTAACCTAAAGATTGACACAATTTTAAATTACTAAATTGCTAAGTGTTCTATGTTTTTTTTTTAATATGCAAATATTTTTATTTGAAACACTGAAATAAAAAAGTTTAACCCCAAACTTCTTAATAAATGCATAGAATAGGTCAGGCCCATTGAGGTTTACAATTTTCTTGGGAACATGCCTCTACTTTGTCTTTTTGTCCCTTTGGTTTGGCTCCTGTCAATTCTTTTCGGTAATTTGTTATATTTTATACTTAAATACTTATATCTTATTTACACATATTTTACTTTCACCCTAAGAAAGGGGTTCAAAACAATTAGCTTTCCATGTAATGCTTAATTTAAAAGGTAACAATTAACCAAATACCCCTCCGCACTTGGAGCACTCTTTGAACACAAGTAAAGTCCTGACTGATCTGTAATTGGTTGCTAGATCTGGTTCATATTTTTTTCCATAATAGGTCATAATAAAGCACACTAATTACTGAAAATCTGCAGGAGGATCAGGAATTTTTTTTTCATAGTTGAGATGACATGTGAAAAAGAGATGACCAGTTTTCTGCGGAGTTGACATGCTTTGTTGACAACCAAAAATAGAGCAAGAAAAGCCATGGGACCATTTACTTTTGTGACTGATAACAACAGTGAGAGAAATTCAGCTGACACAATATTTGACTACTCATTTTGCTTTTCTAAGCCCCAAGCAAAGAAAATGTTACTATTGTCGGCAATGGAAATTTATTTGGTTAATTGTATTCAAAAAGGGGAGGTAATCAGGTGAAATATTTTTCGTAAAATATCACTCAGAAAAAAATACTTTTTTGTAAAGAAAAAACATATCTGTTGGTTCAATTCTCCTTTATATTTTTAGAAAGGATTTTGAAATAGTAAATTTCTGTGTAAACGAAAGCTCACGAAGTTTTTTAACAAAAAAAAAAGGACAATCTTGGTAACATTTGATTTTTCTTATTGAGCTATTTTCGAAATAAGACTCGTGACTTTCTTCACATTTTTTTCACATATTTCTTTCTACTTCGATAATGATCTCATCGATTTGTACCAGGGTAGCAGACAGTGATATACAACTACATTCTGCTGAAGTGAAGTATCAAGGTAAATCCTGCAATTTTATTGGTTAGCTTCCCAAAGAATATGAGACCGTATCCCCATGTTAGCAAAAACTCAAAATTTTCACATTTTTAAGGTAAACTGTAGCAGATATATAGCAGAATATAATAGTAATTAAGCCTACACAGGGAAGGTGGTCCCCAAAACACTGTAAAATACCTTATTTGTTCACAATGATTCTATTTTTGCACAAAAGACATGGAATTATTTTCTAAGTATCAAAATATTTATATTTTTGCCAAAAAAGTATTTTCAATTCATCTTTCATCGTTTATAATGAATATTTCCCACGCCAAGTTTTTGACTTCATGAACGATACAAGATATAAAATTACTTAAATTTAATTAAAACTTCTTACTTTTTCAGAAAACCTTGGTATTTCCAACTGCATATCACGGATAAATTCAGTGAGCCATCTTTCGAAAACACAAAGGCATTTCAAGTCACCTATTATCAATGACGTCCTCGCCATTGTATAGGTGGCATATGGGTGGATATAAAGTAAATACACATTAGACAGTCTCTACAAATACATGGTAAATAAAGTAAATGAACAGGGATTGTCACCTTGGGGCCTTCAAAAATGAATTGATCACACCCAAAGCAAAAGCATGAAGGTCGATTACATTAGATAACAATAAAAACCAGAAATGCTTACCTGAATTGAGGTACATGACTTGAAATAAGATACAGTTCAATACCGGTATTATACCAATAACTATTAATTCTGCGCTCTGCAGATTGCCGCGTAACATAAAACATCTGTTCAGTTGTTTTGAAATAACAAAATACTGAGGTTACTGTGAATTTAGGTTCTACATATGCGCATTGCGACAACTTACAAATGTATGTATCATCAGTGCAAATCAAATCATCCATGAATTGAAATATGTTTAAAAGCTGATAGAGAACAAATTACCAATAGGAAATAGGACCTAAATAGGAAAGCAAAAAATCAGCTAAATATTAAGTAGAATACCTACAGTACCTCAATGACTGTCCATGAAGTTTTCGTTGTTATTAGATGTGCTTATTGAAGCATCATATAACGAATATAAAAAGCTTTACAACCCATTGAACACCATCAATGTGTCAGTTTGGGGGAATGACCTAAGTAAGTTTTATTTTTATGACGCATGCGATATTTGGATTTTTGTTAAATTTTGCGTAATGTGCTGTTTTAGTCCTGTACATCTCAACACGATAGTAATCTGGTCAGTGCTACTGGTTAGTTGATAATTTAATGATTAATTAGTTAGAAATTTACTTCCATAGAACAGTATATCAGAACGAGGATATATAAATAACAAGATGAAAGAAAACTGTTTGGAGAAAAAACGCGGCAACGGGTTGTGGCTGTCATTGAAAAGAAATGACGCAAATTTTTATAATCTAGTCAGACATAAATCTTCCACGTCCAAACTTCAGTTTAATTTGCGACAAAACAATATGGTATGGAATGAAAGAATTACGAAAGGACAGACGTACGAACGGAATGATGGACTGACTAGTGTACATATATGTATTAGCATATGAGTAGCTACAGTATAACCTGGGATATAATTGGATTAGAAATTCGACTTTTCTGGTCATACAGAAATCAAATGTAAGGGACCGGGGGGGGGGGGGGGGGNGGGCTATGTTTTTTTTTTTCGAAAAAAAAATATTCTCAAGCTGATTATATGTGAAAAAAAAATATTTTGACTGAAAAAATGATAAAAAAAATATTCTGATGGTGGCTTTCTCCCCCAAAAATTAATGCTTATTTAAAAAAAAATATTTTGTTATGCTAGTTAAATAAATAAATAACTTTTTTTCGCGCGAAGCAAATTTTCTGTCCAGAAAAAAACATAACCCCCCCTTCAAGTTAAATGGCCGTCCCCTAAAAAATATTTTCTTGATTCACAACGGGGCTCTATAGACAAGTATTCCAGACAACGTCCCTTCATTCCTAATATGTAAGTTAACAGTTATCCTGAGGACATTAAGTTTTTGTTGTTTTAATGAAGCATCATATAACGAAAATTAAAATCTACTTGAAGATTATTATCACACTGTAACAGCATTAAAACTTTTGACATATTTATACTTTATTTTACCATTTCTCATTAACAATTACAATCTAGGCTAAAAAATGTAATTCATAGATGCATCTCCCGTAAGAACAGTGAACGAATATATAAGTACAATGTTATAGGTAGAGAACAAGCTTACTTTGTGATATATGTATGGAAGCATGGAGGGACATGTGAATTTTTTTATGACTCCAAGTCGGAGAAAAAAGTATACAGAGGAAGTAATTAAAATGTTAGATTTTCTGAATTACAATATATTTGTCCAGTTTTTAGGACTTGTTTGTCAACAGACCTTCGGAATTCACCTGGGCACAAACCGTGTACCTCTTTTAGCCGATCTGTTTCTTCACTCTTATGAGGCTGAATTAATCGAAGGGCTTCTCTACAATAAAAAGATAAAACACCAGCCCAATCCATTAATATTAGCTTCCGTTATATATATTATATTTTGTCACTAAACAACCCTCGCTTCGGTGATTTTCTTCATCTGACCTTTCCAAAAAGAGCTCGAAATTAAGGATACTACAGACACATCCACATAGGTCTCATTTCTTGACCTTCATCACGAAATTGACTAAGCTGTATGATAAACGTGATGACTTCATTTTTTTCCAATAGTCAACGCCCTTACTTTCCAACAGCGCCGTTATATTTTATTAGTTTACATCTCCCAACTCATTCGCTACTCGATACACTGACTTCCTTGCTCAAAAATAGGCTACTTAAAACAAGTGTGTGTTATAATTAACTTGAAGTCATCACTGCAGAAGTTTTACGGTCGACATCATGATCTTGTGGACCGCTATGGGATATCTGTTTCCCAGATAACAACAGATCTTTCCCGAAAACTCATTTCATATAAAAACTTGCAATATCGAAATCTAACCAAATTTTGCTTAAACCTAAGTATCTTCCTCCTGCATAGCTCTGTCATTAGCTGATTTTGGCTTTCCTTGTTCGGTCTTTCGGTACTTTGTTCTCTATCAGCTTTTACACATATTCTGGTTTATTGATTTCCGAACGTTTTGATTTTATTTGCACTGGAGAGACATAAGTTGTCGAAATGTGTATATGAAGACACTAAATTCACAGTAACTTCTGTATTTTGTTATCCCTTTAAAAGTCCTCTACCGGATTTAACATGTTCAACACGTGAGATGTCTTATAAGAAGCAGGAGATGCTTACTCTACCGGTGCACCTAATCTCACCCATGGTTTTTATGTGGTCCTTGTTGTTCATCTTTGTATGTGTGTGTGTCTTCATTTATGATTTCTGTGCCGTGCTCATGTTATGTCTTTGTTTCTTTTTTTCCGATGTTGCCATTGTCGTTGCATTTTTCGTTTTAGACTGACGGTTAGGTTCTCACTTACATGAAAAGTGATCTCGTTGGGATTTTTCCGTAATCGCCTACATTTATATGTTTTATACATCCCCTTACAAATATATAGTTGACTTCAATTGGAGTGTTTAGTTCTAAGACATAGTGCTGTAAACAGAGCAGGACATGCTTGCCCTTCCTGAGCACCTGATGCCAGTCTCAGTTTCACTGGAGTTCATACTGTGAGTGTCTTGTTTTTGGACATTGTCTTTTCTATTTCTGTGCTTTGTATCTGTCTAACGTTATTGTTTTCTGTGTTTAACGACATTGTTTGCTGTGTCCTCGTTTTGACCATGTCTTTGGACTTCGATTTTGGTAAATTCCACTCCTTTGTTTCTTCGGTATTCTACTGCCGTTGTTTGAATAAATGTAACCACTGTGTAAGGTAATAATATACTAATACGAGACTATCGAGATAGAAACTCTCGTGTAATTGAAGGCGGAAAATAACGCCTCAAACACCAGTAGGACGGAGTGACTTGATTCTTGACATATTGAAATAAATATATACCTCATAAAAAGAAAATATTTATGAAACTGAAGTTTATACTTATAATTGTTCCTACAAGACAATTCTTGAACTAGATTTTAATTGACTAAAACAATTAACCTAAAGCGCTGTTGAGCCCTTAAGTGTAATCCTTACCTTATATGTAATCCGATTACACTTAAGGTTAAGGACCACCCTTTAATGTAATCCCGGTTACATTTACGGTTGCAGGACCTCCCTTAATTGTAACCGGTTATAATTAAGGGAGATAGTGTACATATGCCTACAGTACCTACCGTAATTGTAATCCCTCGGAATTAGTTTAGAATTTGCAGCACATATAAGATAAGAAAACGTGTTCGCCATAGCTTGATTATGAGTCAGTATCATTCTTTCTGTATTAACAAGAGGCTCTCAAGAGCCTGTATCGCTCACCTGGGCCACCGCTGACATTTGCAGTAAAATAATCCCAATGTTTTAAGGGCATTATTTTCAAATTTGTTAATAGACATTGATGTTATATTATCTTAAGTTAAACTATATTCCAGACTGGCAGCTATTTTGGATAGGGTCACAGTTCTGCTGTCACCTTTCTTGAAGGGTACCATTGAGTCTAATTTTGGTTCCAATTAACTAAATATTTTCAGAGGAGAACATCTTCAAATGCTTTTCGATAGGCTTCCGTTAGGTCTCAAGGTCAAACTATGTTCCCCACTGGGGCCATCTTAAATGCGATGCAGACAAGCCAGGCAAATTTTTCAAACGGGAACAACTATGGTCTGTTGTGACCAAGTATGTTTTCATTATTGGTCAAGTAATTGCAGAAGATATTTTAATGTTTTCCCAAAGGGTCAAATGTTAAATCTGTTCCCCGCTGGCAGCCATCTTGCATAAAGCAAAGACCTGAAAAACAACTCTTTTGCTGGGCTGCAACCTAAAGACTGTTGTGGCCAAGTTTGGTTCCAATTGGCTGAAAAGTTTCAGAGAAGATCTTTGAATGCGTTTTCCAAAAGGGTGCAATGTTAAAACTATGTTCCCTGCTGACGGACATCTTGGATAAAGCGCAGACCTGAAAAATGACCTTTTTCCAAGGGGCCACCTAAAGACTATTTTTGCCAAGTTTGGTTCCAATTTGCCCAGTAGTTTCAGATGAGAAGATCTTTGAATGTGTTTTCCCATAGGCTCCAATGTTAAAACTATGATCCCCGCTGGCGGCCATCTTGGATATAGCGCGGATCTGAAAAACAAGTTTTTTGCAGGGGACCATCTAAGGACTATTTTGGCCAAGTCTGGTTTCAATTGGTCCAGTAGTTTCAGAGGAGAAGATCTTTGAAAGTATTTTCCCATAGGGTCCAATGTTAAAACTATGATCCCCGTTTGCGGCGGCCATCTTGGATATAGTGCGGATCTGAAAAACAACTTTTTGTAAGGGACCATCTTAGGACTATTGTGGCCAAGTTTGGTTTCAACTGGCTCAGTAGTTTCAGAGGAGAAGATCTTTGAAAGTGTTTTCCCATAGGGTCCAATGTTAAAGCTGTGATTCCCGCTGGCGGCCATCTTGGATATAGCGCGGATCTGAAAAACAACTTTTTTTAAGGGACCATCTAAGGACTATTGTGGCCAAGTTCGGCTTTAATTGGCTCAGTAGTTTCTGAGGAGAAGATCTTTGAATAGAAAGTTTACGCCGGACGGACGACGGACGGACGACGGACGGACGGACGGACGACGGACGAAAAGTGATGGCAAAAGCTCACCCTGGCTCTAGCCAGGTGAGCTAAAAAGGGTGAAAAAAGATATTCTAATTTAGTGACAGGTAAAGATGGGCCTATTTCACATCACACCACACTGATTCACACAAAAAGTATACATAGAAAAATGCCATCGGAAATGCTGGAATTCTTAATTGATAACATATTTGTAGAATTTGCAGGACAAGTTTTCCAACAGACAACAGGGATACATATGGGGACTAATTGTGATCCACTTTCAACAGATTTGTTTGTTTATTCTTATGAAGCCAGATTCATACAGGGGCTAATTCAGAAAAATACAACAAGCTAGTCAAGTCCTTCAATTTTAGCTTCCGTTATATAGATGATATTCTTTCATTGAACAATCCTCAATTTGAGGACAATCTTCATCTTCTATTACCCAAATAAACTTGAGATTAAAGAGACCACTGATACACCATCATCAACATCGTACTTGACCTATACCTCTACATTGACAACTCTAGACGTCTGAAAATAAAAGTTTACGACAAGCTTGAGGATTTCGACTTTCCAATAGTGAACTTCCCGTTTTCGAGGAGTATATTCCCACATCTCCATCATATGACGTCTTCATTTCACAACTCATTCACTATTACCGTGCCTGTAGTTTGTACAGCGATTTTGTCAACAGTGTTCAGTCACTGTTGCAATTGTCACTACAGAAGTCTTACGGTCGTCACGATGATTTGACAGACCGTTATAATGTTTCTATTTCACAGATGAAAAAAGATATCTTTGGGTAGATCCAGAGTTTATTACTGGACTTACAAACACCGACCGAGACTACCGGACTATTCACCGGAAGTATGATGGGTACCACGCGTTGAGTAATGCTTACCATTCTGGAACACTTGATGATACCTCAGTTTTTGAAGGGCTCACACTGCTAGTGCTTTATGTTAGTTGCGTTCTTTTTCATCTCTGTTTCTTTGTTTTGTCTATGTCATGCTGTCTCAATTTGTGTTGGATATCAATTACCATGATTTGGAATGTTTGATTTTGGAATTCCCCCTTTCATCATTTTTGCTTTGGTATTCGTTTGGCGATGTATCTCTTACTAAAAAAATAAAAAAGAAATTTAAATGTCCAGAGAACTTTTTTTCTCCACCATGAAAACCCCATCAGGCATTCAACAATGAGTTTTGCCCATACCTTATAGTAAAGTTCAAGACGCCCCTTAGCATCGGTTTGAGCGAAATTCATTGCCAATAGTCGAACAGTGTCACATCCTTGTCTGGTCTAGCCCATGGATTCGAGATCGTCAACAAAAATGAAATAAACTGGCAAAGCACTCTTCAAATCAGTGCCATCATCTGCCCGACTAAAAACACAAGACCTTAGCTGGTGGACAGATACAACATAAAAATAAACACAGGATCATCAAGTTGATTTTAAGAAAACGTTGCATATATAAAATAGTGAGATGTAGGCACTATAAAAACGTGGTCAGAATAGCATTTGGAAATAACAAAAACATAATAAAATGGCAAACTTTGAAAGAATGATAGTGTATCAGTAAAAGATATTCTCTCAAGAACAAATACACCATGACTGAAATATATAAGCCTTATTTCAAACAAGAAAAAGACTGATTTATAGTTGTCCTAATAGTTTTCGTCTAACGTATGTGATGGTAAAGTAGAAATCTAATTGCCTGCCCAAGTTGTTTTATTTCAAAATCTATATATAAAATCTATATATAATTATAATCATTTATTGAAACTTGCAATATCTAAATTTTGCAAAATTTTGTTTAAAACTAAGGAGTATCTCCCTCATGCATAGCTCTGTTCTTAGCTGAATTTTGGCTTTTCTATTTAGGCCCTTTTGGTTTTTTCCTCTCTACCAGCTTTAACATTTTTTTCGGTTAAAAGACTTCCAAATGTTTTGGTTTGATCTGCACTGATGAGTTGTCGAAAATGCGCAAATGTAGAAAATAAATTAACAATAACTTCGGTATTTTGTTATTTAGGAATGAAAACAACATGTGAGACTGATAAAGGTTCAGTGCTCTGCCGTTGCTTCTTTGAGTATTGGTGTCATGCAATGGATGACAGCCGTTGTAAGTACTATTTACAATTAACTTCATGTTTGTAGACGATCCTGCATCCATAAAGAGAAAAGAAGATGGATGTAAGGTTGTTCGACATTTAGTAATGAATTTCAATCAAACCGGTACTAAGGGCCGTCTTTAACATGCTATGAGGTGTGAGCAAAGCTCATTTTTAATTGAAGGTCATATGTTAAGAACAATCTTGTTCCATTGTTTGGTTTTATCATTTGCATTTACTTCATATCCTCCACAACCACATGATTATGGAAAAAAACTACAACAATTGTTGTTTATCGAGTATCGTAGATTTTGCATACGTTTTTGAATAACCAAACGTATAGCCTCGATCCATTTGGATAGTGCCTAATTTAACTTACTCTTCTTTATCGCTTTTTATACCCTAGCCTACGACAGCATTCATTAACGACTTATTGTTTTTCCTAGTTTATTGGCGGAGGACCCTTTAGGATCTAATCACGTAGTTGAAGATTAATTGCTAACAGTGTCAATGTATCCAGTGATGACATGGGGTGATTAGCTACAATTAAAACGTGGCAAAGATCAAGACCATTCAGGGGGTTTTGAATTTACATCATTAAGGGTAAAGTTTAAACTTCCCTTTATCTTGAATGCAAACAGGTTTTGGGTAGGCATATCAGTAATTATCTTGTACAAGCAAAAGGTTTAGCGTTGGCATATCAGCAATTATCTTGTAAGCAAAAGTTTTGGCATAGGCATATCAGATGATAGGAATAGTTTTGTCTTTGAAGTAGTGGGTAATGTTTGATTGTATAGATTTTGCTAATGTTTATGTCATCCAACCCCTTATTTGCGGACTTAATAATTGAAAAGCTACGTTTTTTGCATTGTTCGAGGAAATAGTGACAAGATTGAAAAGTTTTGCCAGGCACTGTGAATTCACGTTAAATTGCAAATTCGAAAATTATAACTGACAAAACACGACGTTTCTAACGAAATCATTTTTCTTATAAATGTGAAGTACTCAGAAGTTTTAGAATTGAACGTGATCTGCGATGACAAAGCATTTTTTTGTCGGAAAGATTCCGTGTAAAAAGTACATATCACATTAAACAATTCTTTGAATAGCTAAAAGTCAATATAATTGTCAAGCTATAGATTAAAACGCCTGACATCAGAGTCAACGAAAAATATGTCCTTAGCTAGCAGTCAGTAACTGCGAGAATTGTCAGGACAGTACCCGTTATTGTTAAGGTACTCATCTTAATAAAAGGAGTTTTTTGATATTCGGGTTATTGGATGTGGTTTGTTTCCATTGATTTATTCCCTTTTTACTTTTGGGGCTTGCTATATGGTATAAGGTTCACTGTGTTGAAGACGGTAACTCCTAGATGCTTTGTTTTGCGTCGTTTTAACTCGGAAATGGGATGTTGTCACCTTGACATTTACACCATTTCCTTTCTTTTTCATATTAATATTGTGCTGAGCCGGATTCAGCGAGTATAACCTAGTTCGTGTCCCAATTAAGATAAAACCCAGTGTTTACAGGAAGAAACACAATGTGGCGTGATACTTTAATTAGCCGATGAACAAAATGGTAAAAACCTGAAAAATACAATATATGCAATCATAAGTTACGTGTCCAAAATAATGAGAATTTATTTAAAGTCAACTTATGCTACCGCGATCATGAGTAAAATGTCACATATTTAAATACGCAATAATTTGCATAAATAAACACAAATATAACGTGTGTCTGTGTAATATTATACATGGAGTTCCGATATATTCACGGAAAATACAGTTGAATTGCTGTGATACACGGAATAAGTCTTCCATGATTATATCTGGATGTATTTAAATGTCGCTAATTGCTTGCCGTACATTCTTTATTTATATGAATTGTACAACTGAATAACGGTTGTCTTCCTCTTCTAGATGGAAATATCATATAAAAACTTTGAAATACTGTGATGAAACTAGTAAATATAATTATAATCAACAGTTGTAAGTTTCAGTGTGAGACGAACATTCCGTTAAAATCGATATTTATAGCAAATTATACAATCAACAGGTACAGCTGATATTAACAATAAACTGTTTTGTAGGTACGTTTAATAAATCCATCTTCATCCAAATATAATGAAAATATAATGTAAAACTTACACTAATATTGAACAAGGTTCCGAATTCCAAACTTATATCTGGACATTCATGTGCGTTCTGATTACAAATTTAGAGAGAGAGGTGAAATCGGGAAACGAAACCCATTGTTTAACATACACACGGTACATTCGGAATTTCTACATGTTTGCCATGACAAAAACACTAATTGTAACAATACACTCCCCGTCTGATATCTACTTGATATCACTATTCTTTTAAATAAACCACAGAAATTTATCATATAATTCACAATATTCCTGAATATGATTTATATACATCTTATACACAATCTTCCACCAGAAGAATTATTTCGGTGATCGGTAACTGATCTTGAATCAAAGTTGAGATGAGCTGGAGTTTTCCACGTCCTACGAAGGAATTATTCTTAGTTATGAATCTTCTTGTAACGTGAATACTAGTATCCGGAGAAGTATCTGAACGAGTTTGTTCCTCTTCATCCAAAAACGGATTGAGATTTGCAATTGAACTTGCTTTGCCAATAGTTATCTTGTGACTTATACAGTCTATTTCTTCTTCATAAGCTTCGCGTTGAACTGATGACACAACGGAGTCTTCTGCTTCTTGAAGTGAAGTGTTGTCAGGTTCAAACTTTGAACTCCTAGTTAGACATAAACGAGACGAACGTTTTAGGAATGCAATACCACATATTAGTGCACTCCAGGATCAGAAGTGCTGGAATCTCTCAGTACCTATGTAAGGATTATCTTGTGTTGCGAGTGTTTTTGCAACAGAAATCTCTAGAGAAACACGAGGTCGAATTTTACTAGCATGTAATGTGACTAGTTCTCGCAGTTCATCTTGGCAAGTTTCCCATTCTAATGCAATGTCATCCGGGACTGGTTCGTCCCAATCAACTGTTGTTTAAGTCAGTTTTCTTGGAATCAGCTTCCCTTCGATAATCACTGGGCTAAGAATCCAAGTGGATCATATATGCTGTTTATCGTAGATAATACACCTCGTCTTGTTATAGGTTTCGTGTCCAGCGATAGCTGGAAAAGGAACATGTCTGTAGACATCCCATATTACTCCAAGGCTACGCTGGAGTGGTTTGTTGTTGGCTTCAAGATCCAAATCTTTTAAGTTTGTGGCTAAATCACTTGTTGGAAATGCAGACATAACTTCAGCACTGTTGGATGCGAACTTGTGCAAACGGAGATTTCCGTACTTCTTCAACATGTTCAATGCTGCTTGTGTGTCTTTTACGACTTTGAAGGCCTCTTCTGCTGATGGGTATGATGTTAATCCATCGTCAATATAAAAGTCTTTAGTCACAAAGTTTGTAACATCTTGGACGTACTCTGGCTCTGCGGCCTGTACTGTCTTACATAGCCCCAACGTTGCAACTGCTACCGAAGACATGCACTCTCATTCGGTCCTCTATCAATCCTTTATCGATATCATTGTCATTATACCACAGGAATCTGAGGTAGTTTCTGTGATCTTCTCTCACTACAAAGCAGTGAAACATGTGCTGAATGTCAGCAGTAACAGCAACCATCTCTCTCCTGAAACTTATCGGGACTCAGAGTAAGCTGTTTGATAAGTCTGGACCAGACATCAAAACACTGTTTAGGGATACTCCGTCGAACTTTGCGGAGGAATCGAACATACCCCTGATCTGCTGAGGTTTCTTGGGATGATATACTCCAAACAACGGTAAATACCAACATTCTTCTTGTTCTTGTAATGGCGGAGCAACTTCCGCATGGTCGTTTTCTAATAACTCTGACATAAATTCTAAGAAATGTTCTCTTTTGAGAGCGTTCCTCCTCAGACTATTTTCGAAGAATTCCGCTCTTTTACAGCTTGTTGCCTGTTGTTTGGAAGTCGTTGTCTTGGTGTCCGAAATGGCAACGGAGATACCCAACTGCTTGTGAAGTCTCTTACAAACTGGTTGTCCATTTGTTTCATAAATGTTTTATCTTCATACGACATTCCTAGTTTGTCGTCATCTTTTGTCTTAGAAAAGATATTATATTCTGGTATGTTTACTGTTTTAGTTGCAGTATTGAAACAAGCGGGATCTGGTTCCCGTACAAAATCTTACTTTCACATGGCCTTAGTGTCGTAGGTACGCAAGATGGTAAGACAAAAGTTTTCTTCACAGATAAGTCTGGAGTTGCATGTTGATAGTCCAGACAGATTTCTCCGATGACTACCCAGCCCAGTCTTAATTTCTGGGCGAAAGGTGATCCAGGTGGTCCATATCTATGATCTAGGACATGATGGACTTCGGATAAGTCTCTTCCTATGAGCAGCACTATCTTCCTGCTATCTTCAATTGGCGGGATTCTTCCAGCTATATCTTTCATATGTGGAAAGTATTTGGCTGAATCTGGTGATGGGATTTCGTCTCTGGTGCTTGGAATATAATCCCATTCTACCAAAACTGGCAGTTCTAATTCTTCATGTCCATGTAAAGATTGGACTATAATCCTTTGGCTCTGAACAAGTGGTCGAGGTATAATTTTCTGGTTTGTCTTCAATGTTGAAGAATTAAAAAAACTCTGGTGATGCCTGGGACCTGTTACTTTGGTCATCAAGAACTGCATACATTTCAACGATTTTGTCGGAGTTGTCCCTATGTTGTACTCTAACAGGGATGATTTTGGCAAATGATTTGCATGTGTTGCTTCCACAAATTTCTGTGCAAGACGAGTTTACTGTTCTGTCAGTATTGCTTGCATTACTTGCCTCCCCGCCGTTCTGTTGTACTGTCTCCCCTCCTTGATGTTGTACGGGGCCAACTGAATATGTCTGTCTAACTATAAGTAAGGCAGTAGTGTATTTTTCGTTTCTGCAGTCGCTGCAGGAAATCTCCGCCCTGCAGTCTCTGCTCCTGTGGGTTGTAGAGGCGCAACACCTAAAACATAGGTTGTTTTGTTTGAGGATCTCTCTCCGCTATTCAATTGATTTGGACTTGAATCCTCTACATTCGTCTAAAGAATGCCTTGTGTTGTGTATGACACACCTGTCTGGTGCTCCGTTCTCTGTACACTGGGGCAAGGTGCCCCCAATGTCTTTACTGGGCTTGTTTGGAGATCTGTCGACATCAGTCTTGTGAGATGCTACCCGGGTTTTTGCCACGGATGCTTTTCTTCCAGAGTACTTTGGAGTTGTTTGCTGTTCTTGCTCATTTCACGAATGAATCTGGAGATTTCGATGAATGGTGGAAATAGTACATTCTTGGACGACTTTAAGCTTGCGGCTCTCGTCTACTTTCCTTAGAGTCCATAAGGGAGCTTACTGACAATTGGCCTTATCCCAGATGACGAATCGAAATATCCAAGAAGCGACTGGAATCCCGGACGCCGTCTGATGTGTTCCATCTCCGACAACAAATCGGATAACTCATACAGACGTGCACTGTCCTTGTTTGTTAATTTTGGAAAGTTCCCAAGTCTATTCGTTAGCGAAGCTTCCACCATTTCAGGGGATCCATACCTGGTATCTAAACGATCCCACAGCAATCTGAGACATTCAGTGGGGTTCTCACATGACCTCCTTATACTTTCAGCCTGTTTTGAAGACTCAAGTCCCAGACATTTTACTAGGAGGTTTAAGTGATGTGAGTCAGACACTTTGGCTTCATCGACAACTGACTTGAAGCTATTTTTCCATACAAAGTAGGATTCAGCACGGTCGTTGAAATTAGTAAGACCAGATAACAGTATTTCCTTATGGAGAAGGAATCTAGTTATATCTGAAGACTGGTTCACAGTCATGTCATCGTTCAGGTTTACTGCAGGTGGACTTGGTATTGGTGTGTCAAGTGATAAGTGCTGACGTGATGGTTCAAATGCTGGTGCATCTCTGTTTAGCTGAAATGTAACAGACTGAGATTTACGAGATGGTCCAGCATATGCTGGAGTAGATGTTACCTCTGGTGCTCCATATACTACTGTTGGAGTTGACGTAACTTCCTGCGGTCTGGAGGACCCATATACTACTGTTGGGGTTGACGTAACTTTTGGTGGTCTGGAGGCCCTATATACAATTGACGGGATATTTTGTACCTCCTCATCTGTAACATTGAAGGAGTGTTCTTCAACATACTGTTGAACCCGTTGAAGCGGGTCTGCTTCATCTATAGGGAACTGACTTCGCTGGTCTTCACTATCAACTCTTGTTTGACTACTAGCGTCATCAGGACCTTGGCTTAGTTTCTGCCATGACAGCTTCTTTTTCTTGCCTCTAGCAATGTTTGGTCGGCCTATAACTCGGCTCTCTTCCGAGCTGCTGTAGCTTCCATCTCTGATTTTTGTAGAGCTGTTGCTGTTCTGCCTTTGTTGCCTCCATTTCAGCCTTTTGACGAGCCGTTGTTGCCTCCATTTCAGCCTTTCGACGAGCTGTGGTTGCTTCAATTTCATCCTTTTGACGAGCTGTTGTCTCTTCTTACAGGGCTTCCTGTGTTGACAGTGGCCTGTTTCTCTGCAAAAGCTAGACTTGCTTTCAGAGCTTCTGCCTTTGCCTTCTTTCGTCTTAACAGACTGGAAGCGTCTGTACGTGTAGACGTCCTACTTTGTGAATGGTATAGACTGTTGTGGGACGATGAGCTGCTACTAGGTACTTTGGTGTTTTCTTAGGCGTCAGAGCCTGACTTGTTTCCTGTAGATTACACAAAGCGGCATCTATCTTATGTTGCCGGAAGCCTGATAATGTTACACAGGCTTCCAGTTCATGTTTGCTGTCTTCAGTCCTGCTGGATTTCAGGAAGTCCTTATAGGCCCTGAGTTGCTTCTGGTACCAAGTGTTTGCTTGTGCAATTTTTTGACCAAGGTCTAACTGGTCCCCTAAGTTAGCAGGGGGATCGTCTGCTTCTTGGAGCAGAACGTTAAGCATTGTCCATGAATAATCTATATCTTGACAATATTTGTCTCATGTCTGTGAATACTGTTTTTGTCCTTTTCTCTGTAAGTGTCCGGACCCTGGTGTCCGGAACTGTTGAAATGGTGTTCTCGGGCATATCTGTTTCACTCATATTGGTGAAACGTTGTTTAATCCAGTTGTAGCTTTGTCGCCTGGAACAGGAACGGCGTTACTGTAGTTGAGTGACTGTGTTGTCTTCTGTCCGGGAACAGGAAGAAACGTTGTCCTGTAATTGTGTTGCCTGCAGCAGGAACGGTGCTACCAGCAGACAAATCGAAAACTCCAGAGGTTTTGCAGGACATTCGGTCAGGCAAATAAGGAAAAACTGCCATACCGAAGATAAATTTACAGGACCTACAGTTTCGTCACATATAGGAAATGTCAAATTTATGCCTGACATTCGGTCCTGCAGGCTGATAATTTTTGCCAGGCCGACTCAAGTTTTGCCTGATTTGTCCTTCGGTCAGGCAGTTTTCGATATGTCTGTACCAGTTGTCCAAAAGAGGCCAGGAACTCAGGCTGGTTCTAGTGTTTTTACTGTGTTGAGCGGACTCGGCGAGTATAACCTAGTTCGTGGCCCAATACTGTTCGGGAACAGGAAGAAACACAATGCGGCGTGGTACTTTAATTAGCCGATGAACAAAATGGTAAAAACCTGAAAAATACAATATTTGCGATCATAAGTTACGTGTCCACAATAATGAGAATTTAAAGTCAACTTATGCTACCGTAATCATGAGCAAAATGTCACATATTTAAATACACAATAATTTGCATAAATAAACACAAATATGACGTGTGTCTGTGTAATATTATACATGGAGTTCCGATATATTCACGGAAAATACAGTTGAATTGCTGTTATACACGGAATAAGTCTTCCATAATTAAATCTGGATGTATTTAATGTCGCTAATTGCTTGCCGTACATTCTATATTTACATGAATTATGCAACTGAATAACTGTTGTTTATCTTCCTCTTCTAGATGGAAATATCATATGAAAACTTTGAAATACTGTGATGAAACTAGTAAATATAATTATAATCAACAGTTGTACGTTACAGTGTGAGACGAACATTCCGTTAAAATCGATACTTATAGCAAATTATGCAATCAACATGTACATTTGATATTTACAATAAAACTGTTGTGTAGTTACGTTAAATAGATCCATCTTCATCCAAATATAATGAAAATATAATGTAAAACTTACACTGTTATTGGACAAGGTTCCAAATTCCAAACTAATATCTGGACATTCATGTACGTTCTGATTACGAGATGAAATCGGGAAACGAAACCAAATGTTTAAATACACACCTAGCATTCGGAATTTCTCCATGTTTGCCATGATAAAAACACTAATTGTAACAATACAAATATAATAATGAGATAGGGGCAATTTGAATAGATTTACTCATTTAAATCCTCGTCACAGATGTTATTGTATATTATAAAACAATAAAAATAATAAGTCTTTCTGCTTCATGTGTGTCAAGATAAAATCTGTCTTAAAACTCATATGGGTCTAAATTCAACGTTTTAAAAAAACACCGGTAGTGACTGTTCTTTGAACATTTATATATTCCATTCAAAATCACTTAGATGGGACATTCCGCAAACTATCTACTTTATCACTTTACTTTTATTGAGATTCGGTTTAAAATCTGATCTGTTACACGTTGAAATCATATTGTTTCATTTTTTAATATGAAAGACACCAAGTGATTGTAGAATTTGTAAACCATCTGAGAAATGTCGCGTGACCGCAGTGACGTGAGAGACAAGCTTATTATATTCTTGATTCACTATGTTCAACCGAACATAAAATCACTGGAGTAAAATATTTGTTCAAAACTGAGTAATTTTTTAACAACGAACCCTCATAAAAAAAATCATTTCTGATTTTGTCAGGCACGGTGACCATGTAATTTTAGATTAATTTCAGATAAATTTAACATCAATACAAACATAACATAAATATTAATTACAGTCCTCCTGCATGGTCCACTTGTACAAAATATCGTTCAATGCCATACACAATCTATAAATAATTAGGAAAAAGAAGGGAAACGGGGAATGTGTCAAAGAGACAACGACCCGAAGGGAAGTAATAACAACTCAAAGCCACCATAAGATCTTCAATGAACGGTTATGAAACTCCACACCCAACGGCAGGTCGGAGTTTGCCCCTAAATAAAGAGCAATCAAGTTCAGCGAAATAAACATCATCCTAGACATCCATACATCATTAATTAGATACATGCATGCATATATAAATACATAAACTAAGGAAACGTAATTGTCTACACCTTTCCGGTCCGACGTAGTCACCGCCCAAACCTCGATAACTGAAAAAAGTGCGGAATTTCCCGCGAACTACCAAACCGGTTTATATCAAATCTAATATTAACCTGAACTGCGAAAATTACTACGCGTAAAGCAAATGGGCTGCGTGTTTCCGCTAAGTACAGTGCGTAAGTTTTCTTTCAAATCCGGTGTTGCTTTATAAAACAGTATATATAGTAACTAACATTGTTTCTAGTTTATTACGTATATTTCTCAAATCGAGATAGTTAATTTTTTTCACATATTAAAGTTCGAGGTTTACCTAGAACTTTCAAATGTGAAAATTTAACTATCAAGATTTGAGAAATTATCGGAATAAACTGGAAAACAATGTTAGAGATTGTTTCTCTAATTCCAAATTTATTTATTTGAAGTAAAGTGATCACCGTGGTCTCGATTCTCAAATATGCTGCCATTTTGTTGCTAAGATCGTTGCTATGTGTATCATTGCACCATTCATTAAAAAAGATGTGGAGTGGAATATTTCAAATAAAAATGTCATATTACCAATTAATCGAGTAATTTTCGTCATAAAATGCAAAAACAATTTCGCTAGACAATCATGCAGGTGTTAATTTCATCAACATCCGGTTGCACTATTTCTAGAAACTGACACGAGACATTTACATGATTGACCTATCACCAACTGAGAAAAAACCATACACATGTTGATTATTGTTTCGATAACTAATCGACCAGGAGGTGTTTAAATATGCTAGAAATTAGATAAATATTTACGCCACTGTCTCCATGAAGAATTTCAGAGTACCCAGTTTCGCGTTGTTATATATCAAACATAGTGTATTATTTTACATGTATTAGCTATTTATTGCATACGAATAAGACAAACATACGATAATCATCCCTTTCGAGTTTGTGTTTATCGTATCAGTCGTCTAATTTCCCAGTGATATAAATTAGAAATTTTTATGTAGCAGTCTTTGGGGAGATCATTTCATTCTGTATGGCGGGGGG
>MJUU01068565.1:0-33815 GCA_002080025.1 Modiolus philippinarum | reverse complement strand
ATAGTCTACCGTATTTTATTCCAGTTTTGACAGAACGGATATCTGTTGATTTTTACTTGACTTTTTGTTGCACCTTGTTCGTTTGTCAACCTGGAACTATTTGGACATGTTTACTCCTTTGGTTTTTGCTTTGGCACTTAGTAGGAATTGTTAGAATTTAATCCAGTTTTAGCGGATCTCGCGTTTTCATGTTTTATCGTATGAAATTACGTTATTTTTGGATCTTGGTGTTCCCTGCACCAGAAACGTTGAACTGAGATTTCTTGGTGCACCTTAGACAATATAATTTGATGCATTGCTCTGTTGATCTCGGTGAAATCATATGTATGACTTTTTTGATTCAGTACAAAACACCTACACTTTTGTGCAAATGCAATTTGACCCTTATTTGATTCTGTACCGTTGAAAGCTACTGCACCACACTTTCTCATGTATAACACCAAGATTTATTCGGCACCAGGATTTCCCGGTGCAACATCAAGATTTATTTTGCACCATATTCCCGGTGCAACACCAAGATTTACTTTGCACCTTAAATTCAGGTGCAGCACCATAGTTGACATTTTAAAATATGCACCCCATGGTGCACCTCTTTGGCTTAGATAAGGTTACACACCATATACTCTCGTGTAATATAATATAAGGTTGAATATAGCTATATATGACTTGTGTTATTAGTTACTTGTATTCCATGTAATTAACTACAATATTTTATACACTGTAAATTCTTAGTATAATAAATCATTAACTTTTATTGAGTAAATCCTTTAAAGCCATAAATGTTAAGCAAAAGGATCATTGCTGATTTCACAGTTGTCCCATGCAAATCCTGTTGTTCTGACCAACAGGTCGAACCCATTTTGATGTTTTGACACCCGATTAGAACCGGGTATTGGATTTGTTGTATTTCTTTTGTCCCTGCCCTGAGTGTCGTGTCATATTGCGCTTTAACACCAACCAGAGAGATAACCACACAGCACACGTACACACACGGGGCGGCACGACAAACTGGCATCCTCGGCGGGATGGCTAACTGAAAGTTAGCCTCTGCATTGTTGATAAACCAATTTGAAAATATTTTTAGTAGACAGTTGAAAATTATTTAGCTTTGATATAAGTATATATAATAAATAAAAATAAAGTAAAGGAGAAAAAAAATGGCAGATTGTGAAGCAACTTTAACTGGCAGAAATACGAGAGTTGATGTTGACGGGGAGCAGCAAGCACCTGAAAATTTGATGGAATTTCGGGTAGTTGATAAAGTGCAAGGCTCTCCCACACTCGTTCCCCAGACAGAGAACGTTGAGGCAATGATTAATAGAAGTTTTGATAAAGTTTGGCGAGATATTGAAAACTTCCATAAACAAATACAAGACGAGATGAGGGCTCAGTTAAACCGGGCCTTAGAGAAAGTTGACCATGATATAGCAGTACTAAAGGCCAACACTGCTATCGCAAATTCTTGCAATAATTCACCCAGTGCTAAAACAGGGGCTGGTGATAGGACCCTCCCATTATATCCGGAAACAATATATCGTACCCCACGAGTGAATTTAAGTGAACCCTCTCGTTTAAGTGGTAGCTTAAATTATAATGAAGACATACATAGAGATGTAAACCTATCTTCAGTTGATAAAATTGCAGTATCGAGTGGCACGGGAAGTAACTGTAGAGTAGAATTAAATTCTCAATACCCTAAATCCAAGAGCTTCCCCGATTCTGCAAATCTGAGTAAATCTATCTCAAATCCCTCAAACAGTAGTAGTAATGGGGAAGGTACTAGAAACCCAACTGTGGCCAAAATGAAGCCACAATTTTACGATGGGTCAGAGGACCTAGAAGATTACCTATCTCAATTTGAGATATTGGCAGAGTTGAACCAGTGGGATTATCACAATAAATCTTTATACTTAGCCAGTAGCTTAAAGGGGGACGCACGCTCTATGTTATCAGACCTTTCCCCTAATGAAAGACGAGATTTCGACACTCTAGTTGGTATTTTGAAATTGAGATTTGGGTCTGTAAATCGATCTGAAATATATAAAGCCAACCTCCAGACGAGAACAAAACAAAGAGATGAATCAATTTCGGAGTTGGCACAAAACATCAAGAAGTTAACCCGACAGGCGTACCCAAACGCCCCATATAGTGTTGTATCTACTTTGGCCAGGGATCATTTCATAGACGCCCTGCCCGAGTCTGATATGAGGCTACGGCTTCGTGAAGCTCAAGCCCAGAACATTGAGCAAGCTGAAATTCTGGCGTTAAGACTAGAGGCCTATCGAGTGGCCGACCGCCAGAAATCGAGTAGAACAAAAAGTCACTATATCCAACAGGTCGACGTGGGCGACTCAAAACAATCAAAAGATACTGATGTCATTAAAACTTTGATGGATGGCTTTCGCCAAGAGTTCAAAACTCTTTCAAATGACATAAAACAGGTTGTAAGGGCTCAAAACCAACAACCTGCTAGAGATAATAAAAGTAGAAGTAACCAAAATAGTAATGGTAGACAAGGTTACAACTTTGATAACCGAAGATCAGATTATTACCAACAAAACCAAGGTCGTTATTACGGTTATAATGGTCGGAATAATATGAGAAATGGGGACAGACCTCAGGGAAACCCCCAGATGTCGCACACCGGGGCCAGTGTACGACAAACCAATCCCGGGTCCCTGTAATACATTTGAACCTTTCAAAATTTGGAGATGAGGGTCTATTTGTGACTACTGAGATACATGGTGACCCTGTCAATATGTTGGTGGATACGGGTGCCAGCGTAACCATATTGAAAAGAGAAATTTTTGAAAAGTTGAAACCCTCATGTCCAAATTTGATAAAACCTGTTGATTTAAACTTAACAACTGCTACCGGTGAAATTGCACCTATATTTGGGAAAATAAAGGTTGACATTAAGCTTGGAAATTATACTTTCAGTCATGATATTTTGGTTGCAGACATCCAAAATGACGGAATATTAGGGATCGATTTTCTCTCCATAAATAAAATAAATGTATTGTTGAGTAAAAGCTGCTTGTCAGTGAAACGGAATAAAATTCCTTGCTTTCATTTTAATAAAGATATGAAACCTAGAGTATGTAGAATTGCTGTATCTGAGGATATTGTTGTTCCCCCGGATACGGAGGTTATTATCTCCGGGAAAATAGCTGACCCCGTCATAAATATTGAAAATGGGCTAGTAAGTGCCAATTCAAATTTTATAAATAACACAGGTCTGTTACTGGCACACGCAATAGTCAAGTCTGAAAATGGAATAATTCCTCTTAGAGTAATGAATGCAAGTGGTGAAAAGTGCATTATCAAGCAATGCACTGTTGCAGCTAAAATGGTATGTGTAGACAATAAAACTATACAAACTAAAATAAATGTTGACAATGAAGACGTTGCAATAAACAATGTATCCACTTCAAAAGTGGATGACTTACCTGCTCATTTGGTCGAGTTGTTTGAAATTAGTACCAAAAATTAATTGAGGGATCAAAGTGAAAATTTTAAATCACTTCTAATTAAATACCAAAATGCCTTTTCAAAAGATCCTAAAGATATTGGGACCACTAAACTTGTTGAACACACTATTGACACGGGAGATGCTCGACCCATTCGCATCCCTCCCAGGCGTCTCCCGTTAGCTAAATTACATATGGCTGAACAAGAAATTGAAGAAATGGCCCAGAGGGACATCATAGAACCTTCCCATGGGCCCTGGAGTTTTCCTGTTGTGTTGATTACCAAGCCAAAGCTACGCTTTGCTATTGATTATAGGCTTTTGAATAAAATAACTTATAAAGACTCGTACCCCCTCCCTCGTATAGATGATACTCTGGACGCTGGGGCCAGTTTATTTTCTGTTCTTGATCTTAGGAGGTTACTGGAATGTAAATATTGCTGAACAGGATAGACCCAAAACAGCCTTCTCCATCCCTGGGAGCGGTCTGTGGCAATTCAAGAAAATGAGCTTTGGTCTTTGTAATGCCCCAGCCACTTTTGTTAGGCTCATGGAAAGAGTACTAAGGGGTCTATCCTGGAAAATATGCTTGGTCTATTTAGACGACATAATTGTAGTATCCCGAACATTTGATGAACACCTTGAAAATTTAGAGAAAGTCATAAAATGCCTGAAAGAGGCTGATCTAAAGATCAATCCTCAAAAATGTAGCCTTTTTAAAGAACAAGTTAAATTTCTTGGGCACATTGTGAGTGCAGATGGGGTGGCTACAGACCCATCAAAAACTGAAAGTGTGTTGAATTGGCCTACACCAAAGACTGTTAAGCATGTTCGTGCCTTCCTTGGCCTTTGTGCCTACTACAGGCGTTATGTTAGGAATTTTTCAGCCATAGCAAGACCTCTACATAGGCTCACAGAGGCAAATAGAACATTTGACGTGGACAGATGAATGTCAGGTCTCTTTTGATACCCTGAAACAAGCATTGACAAATGCTCCAAATTTGACCTTCCCAACCCCTGATGATACATTTATACTTGATACAGATGCCAGTAACGAAGGACTTGGAGCGGTACTGTCCCAAGTCCAACAAGGAGTTGAAAAAGTTATATGCTACCACAGCAAGACCTTTTCTAAAGAGGAAAGGCGATATTGTGTCACACGCAGGGAACTGTTGGCTGTGGTAGCATCAGTGAAACATTTCCATCCATATCTTTATGGTAGACATTTCCTGATCCTTAGTGATCATGGAGCTTTACGCTGGTTGCATAACTTTAAGAACCCAGAGGGCCAATTGGCCCGATGGCTGGAAATACTTGCAGCTTATGACTTCACCATTGAACATAGACCTGGCAGGGTACACTTCAATGCTGATTCACTTTCACGTAGACCCTGTTGTGAAATGGGCTGTAAATATTGCCAAAGGGCTGAAGATAGATATAATAATGAAAATGAACAAATTGATAAAAACTCAACTGGCACCTCTGAGGATGTTTATTTTAGTGTTTGTGCAGTGACACGCTCTCAAAGTAAAAAGGGGGCTGCCTCACATACTTTAGAAAAGGGGTTAGATAATTTTGACCCAGAAATATCTATATCAGTTGAACAAAGACAGGATCCTATTATAAAGAAATTGATTGATTGGTTTCTCATTGGTAATAGACCAAAGTGGGAAGATGTTTCTAGGGAATGTACTGAATTAAAACAATACTGGTCCAAATGGGATTCACTTGAACATGTTGAAATTAAAGATGAAATTTTGTTCCTCAAATGGAACAATGATATTGGTAATAAAATCACTTGGAAAGTAGTTTTACCTGAAAAGTTGAGAGCTTTAGCTCTGAAATCACTTCACAATGCACCTACCAGTGGCCATCTTGGCATTAAAAAGACTTTGGCCAAAGTTCGTGAAAGATATTTCTGGTATGGGTTGCGGCGTGATGTTGAAAATTGGCTACGAAATTGTACTGAATGTGGATCCAAGAAAGGCCCTGGGAAAAAGCCCAGAGCTCCTTTAAATCTTTACTCAGTTGGTGTTCCCATGGAACGTCTTGCTATCGACGTAACAGGCCCATTACCCAAATCTAATAAAGGGAACAAGTACATAGTAGTTGTAGCTGATTATTTTACATAGTGGACTCAGGCATTTGCCATTAAACATGTTAAAGATCAAGAGGCTCAAACAATAGCCAAAATATTAGTTGACCATGTAATTGCACTTTTTGGTGTACCTAGACAAATTCATAGTGATAAGGGCTCCAATTTTGAGTCTAAACTTTTTACTGAAGTATGTAAATTACTCGGGACAGAAAAAACCCGAACAACCACCAATAGGCCCCAATCTGATGGTATGGTGGAGCGAATGATGAAAACAATAAAAGAGATGATAAAGTCTTTTATAGATAAAAATCATAAAAATTGGGATGAGTGGCTGCCTCTGTTGATGATGGCATATCGCTCCTCCATTCATGAATCAACTGGCGTCAGTCCAAGTAGAATGATGTTGGGTCGTGAAATAACCCTTCCTGTAGATTTAGTTCTTGGGGTCCCTGAAAAAGAAGAAAGCATTATGAGTACACAATATGCATATGATTTAGAAAAATGTCTGAAATATGTTCATGAATTTGCCAGAGATAAATTAAAGTTGACTAGCCAAACAATGAAGAAATATTATGATCACAAAATTGTTCATAAAGAGTATGAAGTTGGCTCACATGTTTGGCTTCATAATCCTATTTCGAAACGAGGATTCAGTAGAAAACTTCAACCTGAATGGACAGGCCCATATGTTGTAACCCATAAATTAAATGATTGTATTTATCGCATGCAGGCAAACCCTAAAGCCAAACCAAAAGTTGTCCATCACGACAAACTCAAATTGTACACTGGTGATAATGTTTCAACGTGGTTTCCCACAAGTAGAACTGCTTAATTTAAATAGAACATTTGTTAGTGTTGACACATTTGACACTTTTTGAATTATATAAGCACCTGCTGTAGAGAATGATCCCGTAAATATATAACCAATAATTGTTTCTTATTTATTAGCAGAACTGTGATAGCCAGTCTGTACAATTTTCCTGTGCCAAAACAATATAGACTGATATTTTGTTGTTGTTGTTTACTTTCATACTGAATCCTCCTGTGGTAGATGTGAAATATCAGCCTGGTAGTCTGGTATAGTTGGAGTATAGAATCGAATGCTGGCTCAGTTTATTATATTATGTAGAAAACTTATATTTGTTCGAATATTTAATGTATTCCTTTTATACTAAGGTACTAAAAGAAGAGCTTATGGAAACCTCCATTGTAGAGAATGCTCTCATGGACGGTGTAAGCTGTAGTGCAGATATGAAGTAGAATGTTACCAAGTTAATATATATATAATTGTAAGCAAGCAGTGCGGAAAACAGAGTGCAGACTGATCACCTGTATCTTGTTGTTTTCGTGATTGGTAAACATAAAATTATTGACACTGTATTTAGAATGATTATATTTTGTCGTTGTAGATTACTCAATGGTCATGTGGTCTTTGTGCCAAGAGTGGGGCCAAAAAAGTTTTTGAGCCCAAGGAAAGCTGTAATTCGTCGGCATATATTGGAGCAGCATAGTGAATTTGGGTTCCGTTGCAATGGCTGCAGTAAGATCTTTGGTAGAGCTAGCCAGGAACACCAGAATTGTATATACTCCAAAGGTGGGAACTGTACACTGTTGAACAGGCTGTCTGGTGAATCGGGAGTAAAAGTGAATGCGGATTATCAGGAGTTCAGAGAATCTGTTGATCAAAACATTATTGCAAACCACACACCACCAAGGACACCTAGTATTAAACCAGGACAGAAGAGGGCAAGCAGTGAGCAAGGCTTTAAAAAACCAAAGGCGAAGAAACCTAGGAGAGCTGTGTCCACTGTTTCATCACCTAGTATGGTATCTCCACTGGCCAGAGTTGAGCCTCCGCCTACGGCATCCTTTACAAGTAAGTCTTGTGCTGTTGTCAGTAGAGGAGGCGAGATGGCCAGTGCTGTTGAAGGGAGTGCTGATCCTCCCATGCCTGAAAAGGCTGTAGAACCTGATTGTCCTGTAAAGACAGTTGAAGTGTGTGCTTCAGCAGACAGTGTCTGGGAGACCCATTCCTCTGTTGTTGTGGATGGGGAGATTCCTGAGACAGTTGACCAACTCAGCATTTCAGTTGGTCCCTCAGAGACACTGAATGCTTTCAGTATAGCTACACCTCCCCCTAAACAGGACATCAGGGTGTTGAAACCTAAGGCTACTGCAACAACACCAGCAAAAAGCCTTGTGACTTGTAGAGGTGACATGGCCCACACAGCTAGTACCACCCAGCGTGTGGCTCATGATATTCAAGCCAGTGCGACTGAGGTGAAGTTGGCGTCCTGGAGTGATGCTCAAAATGGGAGAGTTGTGTTAGATGTAGGGGGTACCAAGTTTGTGACTTCCAGAGCCACGTTGAGAGGAGACTCTGGATCTCTTCCGGCTGCCATGATCCAACCTGGTTCCCCCATGCGCCACCTGAGATGTGATGATTTCAATGCTCCCATTTACTTTTTTGACCGGGACCCAGCTCACTTTCGTCACATCTTGAACTACTTGAGGCTAGGAAGTGCATGGACTACTCACTCTCTTCCAAGAGAGTTACGTCATCTTTATGATATCCGAGCGGAGGCGGAACATTATATATGTTAAAGGGACTTGTGGAAACTTTGGACCGGAGGATCGCCATACTAAGTGAGGCCAGATTTGACATAACTGTATAACTTTTTACGTCATACTTATATATAGGTTATTTCAAACCTAAATTGATTTTATATTGTCTTAACGTTATTTTAGACAATATATTATATTGTTGATATTCTATTTTATATAGAACATTTAAATTGTTGATATAATGTCTCACCTATCAGTGATGTTAGCCAGTTCCATATAGATGATACTAAGTCAAGTCGATGTCCATGCCATTCTATACCGTGACCATTCTGGGAAGACCTAAAGAAGAGAGAAACATTTATTTATTAGTGAGGACATTCACTGTGAACATTAATTATTGTAAAAATATTTAATCGTGCTAAAACATTCATTTTTATGTATATTGTATAATTCAGAAAGTATGAAGTGGTATTTTTGTCTGTTAATATGAAAATGGTATATATTAATCACATAATTCAAAGTATTTTTTAATCCGAATTTAATTATCAGATAAATTTTAATCATCGGAGTAAATAAATCTGATTTTTAGTGTAAAAGGTAAAAGCAAAATTATAAGAGATTTTATAGTTATCCTTTATCCTCGCAAAGATAAAGTTAAATAATGTAAAAGGAAAATTTTTAATTAATTGTTTTTCTCAAACTTATTGAAATATTTCATTACTTTTATGAGAAAAATAAGTGTTTGAGCTGTTGAATAATATATTAATACTTACATGCATTGATCTGTAAAGTCATTCTGTCAGTCCAATTGGGGACCAATTCCAATGTGAGGAGGGGGGCAGTGTTATGTCGGCCACCTAACTAAGTGAAGTTGTTTATTTATTCATTACTGCTGCCTGTTGATGAAGTATTTATGATAAATGTATGTTTAATTTATTAGAATGTTTGATTATAATGTATTTTTATTTACTACTATTATCACATTCACGTTCTCACATAATCTACTTTCACTTTTAAGTCATTGTTTACATACGCTAAAAGTACATTACGTCATTGGAATGTTGACCGGAAGCGCTCAGTATGCAAATTTGTTGATGTTTACGGTTAGTCGTAATTACTCTTATTATCTTATTTAGCTAGTATATATATGAATTGAGTTAGGGCACTTCATATTACATGAAGGATATTACGCTGATAACCCGTATACATGTCGGGATAGTTGATTTACTGAGTTTGGACAGTTAGGGAATGTCACGTTTACTGGACGCTTCCGAGAGATAATTTTACCTTTAAATACCTTTGCTTCATGTTATCTACTGCATGCCCGCTTTAACATTGTATCATAGAATTGTTGTACATTATTCTCAGCTTTTATGCATGCCTGTATGTTGTTGTAATTACGTAAATTCAGCCTAGAGTGCATGGTCATTTTTTAGTTTCACTTTCATTTTTGCTTGACCGGAAGTCACATGTCCAGGCAAGACACATTTTGATTGGCTGACTCATGACGTCACGTAACGTCAACAGCGCGGAGCTTCTGAAACAATTTCAACGGGGAAAGACGGAAAAGATATTCGAGCCGCTGTAAACATGTCTCGAGCTCAGCTTGAATCTGAATTAGCGATGGTAATTAATATTTTATAAACGGGTTCGCTTTTAGATTTACTTATAATAGTCTACCGTATTTTATTCTAGTTTTGACAGAACGGATATCTGTTGATTTTTACTTGACTTTTTGTTGCACCTTGTTCGTTTGTCAACCTGGAACTATTTGGACATGTTTACTCCTTTGGTTTTTGCTTGGCACTAAGTAGGAATTGTTAGAATTTAATCCAGTTTTAGCGGATCTCGCGTTTTCATGTTTTATTATGAAATTACGTTATTTTTGGATCTTGGTGTTCCCTGCACCAGAAACGTTGAACTGAGATTTCTTGGTGCACCTTAGACAATATAATTTGATGCATTGCTCTGTTGATCTCGGTGAAATCATATGTATGACTTTTTGATTCAATACAAAACACCGACACTTTTGTGCAAATGCAATTTGACCCTTATTTGATTCTGTACCGTTGAAAGCTATTGCACCACAATTTCTCATGTATAACACTAAGATTTATTCGTCACCAGGATTTGCCGGTGCAACACCAAGATTTATTTAGCACCATATTCCCGATGCAACACCAAGATTTATTTAGCACCATATTCCCGGTGCAACACCAAGATTTACTTTGCACCTTAAATTCAGGTGCAGCACCATAGTTGACATTTTAAAATATGCACCCCATATGGTGCACCTCTTTGGCTTAGATAAGGTTACACACCATATACTCTCGTGTAATATAATATAAAGTTGAATATAGCTATATATGACTTGTGTTATTAGTTCCATGTAATTAACTACAATATTTTATACACCGTGAATTCTAAGTATAATAAATCATTAACTTTCATTGAGTAAATCCTTTAAAGCCATAAATGTTAAGCAAAAGGATCATTGCTGATTTCACAGTTGTCCCATGCAAATCCTGTTGTTCTGACCAACAGGTTGAACCCATTTTGATGTTTTGACACCCGATTAGAACCGGGTATTGAATTTGTTGTATTTCTTTTGTCCCTGCCCTGAGTGTCGTGTCATATTGCGCTTTAACACCAACCAGAGAGATAACCACACACACCACACATACACACACACGGGGCGGCACGACATGTAGTACATTAATACTTACCTTAGTACTTGACTTTGAGCATACTTAGATATTTCTAGATATATTATAGTAACTGTATTATAGAAATTAATCTATATAGTACCAGACCGACTCTTTCATATATGTCTGAGCACAAATTGTTGAAATTCTTGAGAAAGGAGGTAACCCTACCTAAGGGAAACAGAACACATATCCCAGCAATATTAACTGAAAGTATAGGTAGTAGACTTTCTCCCTTATGCAATTCCGAAATAGCTACGCATATCCGTTGGTGGTACAAGAGGGGCCGATCAACAAAAGAAGGGCTCAACTGGTTAAAACAAAACATCCACACAACAATAGCTCATCTGGATAATATATCACTGTACGTGTGGTAAGGTACATGTGACCTGACTGAATACCAACCACCCTTTGTGTATCTTCGCAACAAGCCTGAAGAAATAGTTGTTGATATCAAACAATATATATCCGAAATAGTGAAAATTCTTGCAGAGTATCCTGCTTGTAAATTAACTTTTTGAGATACCTCCCTACTCTATCTATCTGTGGAACCAGAGGCATAATCATTCCGATCAAAGGCAATTTATTGAACACGACAAATTACTTAAATAGCCACATTGCGGAAATAAATAGATACATCATAGACATCAATAAATCATTGGGTACAAATACACAAAGATTCTCAACAGATATCTATCACCCAAACAGTACATCCAAAAAAAAAAAGAACAAAATCGTAGTGCGCTCGACCAGTACAACTTTAATTTATATCAAGACGGGATCCACCCGGTCAATTTGTTCTTAAAAGTTTGGCTGCGCAAGGTTGTTAATAAAGTGAAATCTGACTGCTGGTCGGACAATTGATAGTGGTCAGGGTTGGACTTTCCACAGGTATCACTATCACTACCATATCATTATTAATAGCAGTCTGTTTTTTACTTTGAATTAGCAAACATGAGAAGATCATTACGTCGTCAAATTAGCGAAAGTGCAGTCACGAACGTGAGCGATATGAATGAATATGAGGATGACTATAATTTAAATGTAGAAAAAGCACTTAGCAAGAAACTTGAAACCACAAAAAGAACTAGCATCAAGTACAAAATGACTCTTGGTGGTTTAACTGCAGAACTTGATGCAGTGTCATTTGAACTCTTTATATATGCATGCGAGAACCATTACAGAGCATCAAAATATGGTGGCATAGCAACAAAAACTACCACCAAAGATAAAAAGGGGAACATAGTACAATATACATATCATGTAGAAAAGGACTCTTCGACCTACACTCTAAATATCTACACCACACGATGTTCCATACCCATCAACGGAAAACATACAAACCTTTTCGTAGAATATGATATGGAGAAAATATACGATATAATGAACAACACAAAAATTAATGGTGCAAACATCAATGTAAAAGAAATGAATCATCAGCTTGCTCTAAGTATAGAAAATGCACTTCATGAAATTCGTAAAAGCAAAAATACGATTGATTATGATGACGAAAATCAGGCAACAGTTAATACTACTAACAGCAAAGTAAAAGTGTTTCAAATGCAACAGAACTTGTATATCCCGTGGAATTGAGTGTATAAATGGTCACTGGGTACATTATAATTGTGACAGTATTACCGAAATAGATATTGATATACTTGAGAGGGAGGAACATAATCAGAGCATATTGTATACATGCAAAACATGCGACGGATCACAGTATAGTATCAGAAAACATAACAATCAACTCCATATTGATAGTAACAACTCTCAAACGTCTGCGAAGGCTTTACTAATGGAAGAGACTGAGTGCAACGGTTGTATGAGAAATGATGAAAAACCAAATGATAAATGTGGTAGATGCGACCTAGATTTTCACACCAACTGTTAAATGGCAAAAATGATCAATGCTACGCATGTATTGGATTCGACAAACAAGCTGAAATTGACAATGGTAGACAGAGTTCAACCGATACAAACTCGGTGATTGCACCTGACAACAACAAGGATGATCAGAGTGAAAGTCAAATTGCCACACTCAAAAATGTACAAAATAGTCCTCCACATGCAAGTACTACAAATAAGTCAAATCTGAAAAGGAACAATACAACATCTGAAACTGAAATCTCTGCAAATACAACAAAGTTGAAGGAATTGCGACAGCTGGAACAAAAGCTTAAAAAAAAGAAGAACAACTGAAAATAAAAGAAATGATGATCAATGAGGATATTAGAAATAAGGCTGATATGATGGACAGAATGCATAAAGCTGAAATGAAAAATATGGAACTTGAACATACAATATCCACGCTAAATACACAAACTGAGAACTTGAATGTGCAATTATTAAATGCTCACGATCACATCAACCTGTCAACCAGCAGAAAAACTTTATATCTGATGAAAGTGACGAATTAGTTGTAAATATGAGAAAGCGTATCTCAAAATTTGTTCTACAGCGTATCGATCATGAACTCGATATAATGAGTAATCAATATGGACAGAGCTCATCAAGTTTCAGTAATGCAAAAATCAGTTCCAATAATCCTCATGACCGATGTCTCAGTGAGCAATGATCTTGGTGGAAACAACTTCTGTCAGCATCCATCGTACAACCAACATGGACTGAATAATTCAGCATTCCCGCCTCGTCATGAATACAATGAAATACCTGGTCACAGATTTCCAAACGTAGCTACTGATATTTACTTGGAGTCAACATATGAAAAGCCAGCACAAGTACAACAAGATAACTTAATCTATGTTGAACTAGCCAATAGCAATACAAGTACATATTATGACAATGAATCTCAATACCAAGCAGATATTGTATTAAATAGTGCAGAGAATTGGAAAACGAAGGAACATTACAACGATAAATGCAAAATTGATGATGGATACATAGTTTCTGATGATCGCCGTAGTTCACTAGAGCATTAATAACGCCTTACCGCAACCCTACAATGAATCAAAACATAAATTGTGGGTAGGGCAACCGTTTGGACAACCTATATTCTATCAGCCCCCTCTTAACCACCAGGAGAACCATCAGAATGATTTTTTATACCAAACTCGCCTCAACAATCAAATGCTGTAACACAAGTCGAAGGAAGGATGGATAAATTTACTGTAAATAGTTTTATTAACATTTTAGATTTTAACTGTAAAAACATTTTAACTTGTGGTCCATTCTTCCAAGAGATAGTGAAGAGATTCGACATTTGTCTATTACAAGAGCATTGGCTATTTGATTGTCAACTGCACATGCTAAATGAAATCAACTCAAACCTAAGAGGTATTGGGAAAGCCGTAGACACCAACGACCCCATTCCACCGACACACATGCCAAGAGGCTATGGTGGCACTGCTATATTATAGAAAAAAGCAATAGATTCAAACACCAAGCCACTTTCAGTCGGAAATGAAAGAATTCAAGGTATTGAAGTAATCGGCGATCAAAATATGATTCTACTGTCTGTCTATATGCCATGCAAAGGTTCTCCAAACCATGTTGAAAATTTTAATAGCTGTTTGGATCAACTACATGAAATTTTTGAAACTTATCAATCGACGCATCAAATTATCATGGAGGTGACATTAATGAAGATTTTGTCCATTGAAACGATAGTACAAGAAAATGCAAAATGTCTGAGTTTATGGACGAACACAATCTAGAGACCAAACATGTTGGATCTACTTTTATTCACCCAAATGGCTACGACTCTTCTGCTATTGACTTTATTATACCGGTATTTCAACAAAAACATCGTGATAAAATTGTAAAGGTTGAAAAATTGGATATTATTGGCAACGTTTCAGACCATTATCCGTTGATGTTGACGTTACGATTTACCTACTCAAAACATAAGGAAAACAGTCAAAATATGAAAGGAAATAAATCATCGATTACAAAAATCAACTGGGACAAAATAGATAGAAACAAATATGAAAAGAACATCGAGTTCAAACTGAAAGATTCAAACTTGGACCTTAACAACAAAAAATGAAATATCATCTACGATACAGCAGCTAAATACTATCATTATTGACTCTGCTACAAATTTGCAATCAAAGCCAAAATCGAGTAGAAAGAAACCAAAACTTCAAGTTATGAATGAGGCAATTCGTCAAGCCATTCAAGATAAAAAGAAGGCTTATTATATATGGAAGTCTAATGGTCGGCCAACCGATCGCACAAACTGCCATCTAATCAACAAAAAACTCACCACTCAGCTACTTAGAAAAGAGTGTCGATTGGAAACTGCATACAGAAGAATCCAAGAAAGAGAGGAAATAATGCAAGCACGAACATCAGACAATAGAACATTCTTTAGACTTATTCGAAAACAGAGAGGTCAACTTACAAAGCATATTTACAATCTCTATGTAAATGATACAAATTACAGCGGCGATTCCATTATGTCAGGTTGGAAATTACATTTTGGAAGTCTTGCAAAGAAAGAACTCAACAAACATTTCGATATTGACTCCTTACAGCAAGTTGAAAATGAAGTGCAGATGATTTTAGAAATATGCAGAGAGAATTATTCACATCAACCTATTGAATTAGATGAAATCAACAAGGCAATTGACAGTTTAAATCGTAATAAAGCGCCGGATATATTTGGAATTACTGCTGAAAACATAATTTATGGTGGTCTACAATTACGTATCCTTATTTTAAGGATTATTAACAGAATATTTGAGATGAGGACTACATGTGACATATTAAAAGCTGGAGTACTTTTTCCAGTGTTTAAGAATAAAGGCGAACGTACAGATGCTAAATGCTACAGAGGAATTACCATTACTCCGGTGCTATCAAAGATCATTGAAAAGATTATTAAAAACCATGAGAATGACACAATACGTGAAAAACAGAATCCGCTTCAGAGAGGTTTTACACAAGAAACTAGTCCACTCTTATGTGAATTGTTCGTAGAGGAATTTGAGAGAGAAAACAGAGATCTCAATTTACCAACATACATAGCATTTTTGGACAGTAAAGCAGCTTTCGATGTTGTGGTGCACGCAAATTTAATCCGTCGCCTTTTCCAAACTGGTTATAGCTATCAGTCCATTCTAATCATCGAGAGTCTATATGACAAAGCAACATCCTGCGTCAAATGGAAAGGTCAACTATCAGATATTTTCGACATTGAATAGGGTGTACGGCAGGGTGGAGCATTGAGTGCCGACATATATAAGGTATACATAAATCCACTACTAGACACTCTTACAAGAAGTGGACTTGGCGGTCATATTGGGAATATAAACTGTTGCGCACCAACTTGTGCAGATGACGTAGCACTCATATCAAACAACCCCGTAGAACTACAGATGATGATCAATATAGCTGCAAACTATAGTAGACAAGAGGGATATTTGCTTCAACCAACCAAGAGCGTTATTCTGCCTATAAAATCGAATAAAACCATTGATATGGGTACTGAATTTTGGTCTATCAATGAGAACTACATGCCAGTAGTTACAAATACATCACATATTGGAATACATAAATCAGAAAAATCATCTGTCAAATTCACCGTAGAAGAAAACATCAAGAAGTCTCGTCGAACGATCTACAGCCTAATGGGAACTGGTCTTCATGGTGGAAATGGCCTAGATCACGAGTCTAAAATAGCATTGTTAAAAGCATATGTCTTCCCAATACCATGGAGCATGGAGGTATTAACATAGAAGGAGCTACAACAAACCGACTTCAATCGTTCCATCTGCGATGCCGCCTGTATTACGATAGCTCGCTAATTGATCATGTTAATTGGAACTCGGCATGTAATCGGTAATCGGTTCGGAAATTATAATTTTCGGTAGTTATCGTATAAATTTGCGGAAACGAGTGTCGAATTGATTTTAAATGGCCATAAATGACAATTTAAGCAAAAGAGAAAATTTTACCAAAATTGTTTTGTTATATAGATCAAAATGTCATATTAGAGTGCACACAAGAGAAACGTCGACGTCATCAAGGATGTATATTTAGATATCTAGATATACGTCCTTGACGCCATGTATAATAATACATCATTTGGACTAATATATTTAATATGTATAGATTACACCCCGTTCATTACCATATTTTATCCACTAGAGATAGTTAAATTTTCAAATTTTTAAATTTAACTATCGAGAGCGGATAAAATATGGTAAAAATCGGGATAAAGTGGTGTAATCTTTTTCTCTAATGATCAATGATAAACACCGAGAACTGTAATCCGAATAGATTTGGCGGGAAATAGCACGAGGCTTTATTCAACATACGTTGAATAAAGAAAATTATCCAACGGGTCAAAACTGGTTTAAACTTGACATATCATTAGAGAAATTAAGTTATATTAGTCTCAGATAAAAATAATAATCGGGCAAATCGGAAATCGGAAAACTGAAACAGTCATACATTTCAATATTGTCTCCGACTGAAATTTTACTAAAGTTTGGCAGAAAAAACTTTCAACATTGAATAATGCAGCAGAGCGGACGTCGTTTGCAGGGGAAATTAGTGAAATATGACGAATTGTGGTCACGCACTAGAAAATTCTGACATAAAATTTAACTTCCGCAAAAACCGAGTTCTAGCATTTCAATCCTTTTTCTTGAAAAAAAAGCCACTGAATATTCTAATACTGGAAATCGTATTCATCCACTTCTTGACTTTGTTTTTGAAAGAGGACACAACAGTAGCGTGAAAATTTAAAGCTGGGACATTGTAACTCCATTATGTCCCAGTTTATAGAGATAAGTAAAACGAAAAATAAATTAATAAATGAAATAAAATGATTTTTTTTTTATTAAACAATGTTTTTTTTTTATTAAAATAATTTCCAAAACCAATAGTTACAGTGAAATCTGGGGCGAATATTGTCCGAGGATAAATCTATAAGCTAAATACTTTTGATACTGTATGGTAAATTCAAATAAATGAAGGTTGAAAAAATTAAAAGTGATAAGTTTTGAATAATAAAAAAAAATTAAAAGTGATAAGTTTGGTATATAATAAATTGGATATTGTTTAAAATAGGGGACATCTAGCGGCACGGCATGCACATGTCTTACAATCGACATCTCGATAAAATTGTCAAATTTCAAACACAGAATTCGACTTTCCGGCAATATCCGGCAAATACCTCATAAACATTGGGTGAATCTGCATTTCAAGTTCTTTTATAACCTAGTTTTTCAAAATCCGCTCTCGTCCGGAACATACAGAATTTTTGGTTTGACTTGAACTACATTAATTGTTACAACGACCAACCGGTCATTTTTAAATGTTATAATTCACGTAAATCTGGACCGATTTCGAAGATTTTTACACCATTCGATTTATTACAGCCAATGGAAAGTACATGTAACAACAACGACACCTGTGAAATGCAGCGCTAGGTTCCCCGTTGTGTACTATACTTATTAGACAAGGTAAAAAATCACGTGATTTACTTGATAACAAAGTTGGCCATCACAAATGCGGCATTGCAGATAGTCACCAAAGGGGTGTTGTCAAATTGATGCTAATTAGAGAAATCCCATATCTTTACTATAGGTCTCTGCGGGTAATGAATTAGTGTTAATTTTTTGTTGTAGCTCCTTCTATATTTATACCTCCATGCCAATACTAACCTATGGTTTGGAAATACTGCTACCAATGGGAAAAGATATGGAATGTATAGATCTCTTCTATAAAAAGACTTTGAAGCAAATACTCAATCTTCCAGCTAATACTGCAGACCCAGCTATATACATACTTAGTGGTCTGTTGCCTATTGAAGCTGAAATACATTTAAAAATTCTTACACTGTTTGGCAACATCTGTAGATCTGAGAAAGATTCAATAGAATGGAGATTAGCGAACAGGCAGCTTACCATCAAATCGCTACAAAGCCATAGCTGGTTTATTGAACTACGAAAAATCTGTTTTAAATACAATATTTTAGACTGTCAAAAATACCTGACCAAACCTATCAAGAAAACTGAATGGAAAAATATGGTACGCAAACTGGTGCATGAATATTGGACAACACATATAAACGAAGCGGTTATAGGATACTCCAAACTCGGATGCTTCAGAAATTCCTACCAAATAGGCCAAATTCATCCAAATTATAGTATCTTCACATACAGCTTGCATGCGTGATTCAATCAAAATTCCGTACCGCACCAGAATTGCTACTGGAACTTACAACTTTCAAAGTGACTATGCCAAGTACACTGAACAAAGTCTTATCATCTGACACATGCAAATTATGCGATCTCGAACCTGAAGATGTGATACACTTCCTATTGAGATGTTCCACTTTAAACTTAGAAACAACCCAATTATTGAAGGCTATTAAAGATCAAATCTTGCATATAACTGCTGAGCATGAATTACAATTTGAAATTGAGATCCATAATCTGATTTTAAATCCGTATCAAATATTATTGCACTGCGGAATGAAGATCTACAAGCCAGTATTAAAATTTCTGAATACACATGTAGAGCCAGCATGTAGAACTCTCATATACAAACTTCACAGTTCTAGGCAGGTGTCAACAATAGAAACGGAAAAACAACTTTAGATGACATTTGTAACAAAGAAAATGTAAATCTTGACATATAGCAGAATTTTAGAATTATCATATAATGCTTATGAACATTTAACATACTCATTTCTCATAATCATATATATTTATATATTTATATATAATTTATTTATGTCACCTGAAAATATGGGTTGATGGTGCTTGGAGGGAGCGATTTTCTCCTATACTTTTAGATTTTATAAGTGTACTGTACATATAGACTTTGATATTGATGATGGATAATTCACTGTGATGTATTGGTGAAGGATTATTGATTTTTACTGTGATATGTTAATGGTGGATTAATAGTGAAATATTGAACTGTGCGTAATTTTTATTCGACTTTTACTCCAAGAAAGGAGGTGTGGCAGAATTTATTGGATTACAGTTACAGTTACAGTATACCCAAAGTATTAGCGAGAAATCACTCAGAGATAAAAGAACACAGTAGAGAGATATATTTAGTAGATGATGTGACGATTAGTGTCAATTTTGACCTTAGGATCAGGATGTGGAACATAAGCACAAGATACAAAGCAACTAAAAAGCACTGTCATGCAAGCAAATAAATAAACAAGAAAAGATATGGGTAAACCCATATCCAAGGATACTCGATTGTTCACATACCTGTACAATTTTGAAAAGGACCATTTTCAAACAAAACAATAAACAAAAAAATGAACGAAAAAGATGCATATACATTTATGATTTTTTTTCACTTTTATAGGGTTCGTTTCTTCGCATTCTTCCGGGATCACCATTAGCCCTTACTGTTTCTTAGCAATAAGGAAGGGGGGGGGGGTAAATTGCACCTGTACTAGATAATACAGTTATTTTTTTTAATTGGTTTTAATTGAATTTTATGCCTGTCAACATCTTCTAATACCAACATTAATTGGACAGATATTTGCAAGCATATTGGTCCTTTCTATTTCAGTTTTGTATTGCTGTTTTTTTTTCTTTTTTGTTTTTTTTCAAAATTCTAATTATTACAACAATGACTTTTTTCAAATCTTAGCGTGAACTAATGCTGTACGGAAAGACATGGCCATATCTTTTATTTCTAAAATAATCGATATATAATGAGATATTTCCGCTCAAACAATGTTGCTATTACGGAAGCCCATAACTGATTCACAAATATATAATCGTAGCTAGACATAGATCACAAAATTAATCAGTAAATAAAAAGTCTAAAAATACACATCGTTTATGCTATTTATAACTTGTTAACAATCAATAGACAATCAATATAATATGTCCGCCTGATACTGAGGAAACGGTGGTGTATGAATATTTGTAGTAGTAACTATCAAAACATTAACAAATCGCTTCAAATCATTAGTAAAAATACAACTCTTAAATTACGTGTTTTCAGATAATTGATCTAGGGTGAGTTAAACTGATAAAAAGTCGCCATATACCGAACTATTTCCTACGCCATGACATTGTGATCTGTACCCAAAAACAAATACGCACTGATCGAGTATACTGATGAAAAGCACTAAAAACAAATAGCAAACACAGAATAGAAATACACAAAATCACGGGCTTAAATCAAAAGCACTGAAATCAAAGCATAAACCAGAGACATATAATTACATTACATTGTAATTATATGTCTCTGCCTGGGACTAATTTTTAGTCCCAGGTCTCTGCATAAACTAAGAAAAGGAAAGAAAAACCTGATGTGTGATATTCAAATAGATATGGCATCATTGTAACCTTTTTATATTTATTTCATTCATTATTTTATCAGCTTTGTCTGATGTTGGATCCTGACTTGGTTGTTTTTCTACATTATCACCTGTCACGTGTCACTTTCCGGACTTGGCGTTCTTGTCAGGTCTTTTCGCTTTTGACAAATTAAGTCGGTGATTGGTGAGACCATGTGAACCTGGAAGATGGATGGATGAAAACGAAAGTTACACCCTAGTACCCTATTCATCTTGACATGATGTAAGTGACCCTCGGCGTATAATGAGCTGCCAAAGGTACCACACTAAAACATTATCATGACCCTATTCAAATGGCCAGTTGAGTTGGTGACTCTCCTTTATTTCTTTCTCGGATCAAATGAATTTGGCGGCTACAATCCTTGTATACAAGGATTGTCCACAATCCTTTTACAAAAGGATTGTACAATCCTTGTATACAAGGATTGTACAATCCTTGTATACAAGGATTGTAGTCGCCAACCGAAAATCATGTAATGTATGTTTAGCAGAAATTATTTATATTAGAATAAATAAAAGTATTATTTTTGCTTTTTTTTGTCATTTTTATTATTTTTTGAAGTAAAATAATATAAATTTGAGACATGGACAACAAGAATTAATTAAGGCTGGGCTTGGGTTGTGTTTACACAGCAATATCAAACAAATTACTTTGAAAATAATGAAAGGATTACCAATGTAGTTTTATATCAAGTAGGGATATTGAATAAATTATTAACATGATATAATGATTATTTATGTGAAAAGGGATGGAATGATGACTCCAGATAGATTAGAGGGGATAGCAGTTTTTTTTTTTTCAGAATTAAAAGTTTGGATGGGGTGTGTATATATACTGGTAAATTTGGATAGTAGTTTTCTCTGAGATCCCTGTAGTCTCAGCAGCTTTCTTCACCATTGTGTCTTGGCACCATAAGTACAAAAAATACAACCATTTGTATGTGTATGTGTTTTATGTAATGTTACTTTACATTTTATCATACCTTGTGTATCAGTAGTGCTGTAATTTAATATGTATTATTAATATAAAATAAAATTAAATTAAATAAATTAATTCTTGTTTCTTATTGCAGCTGAATTTTGTGCATGCTCTACTAGTGAGCATGTTTATTTAAATATGTAAATAACGATTGTAATCTATAATCCTTTACAACAACATTGTCTGCCTTAAACACGCAAGCTGTCATAATTAGACAAATCTTCAAATGAAGTCATATCATGCAAAACAATGACAAAAACCACAAATAAAAACCTCAAAATGTATATTTCTTATAAAAATAACAAAAACTTTTGCATATTTAGTCAATTTGATAAATAATACTATTTCCAAAAAATTTTGGAAAAAAGGTACAATCCTTTTGTATAAGGATTGTGGACAATCCTTGTATACAAGGATTGTAGCCGCCAAATTCATTTGATCCTCTTTCTCTTCTAAATTGAAGAATAACCTCTTGGTTGGCATAATGGCATTGCAGATGATTTCAGAGATGAAAGTTTTCCGCGGATCCGCGGATTTCCGCTTTTTTGCTTTCAAGCTGCTCCATTATATTTGTTTCTTTTACTATATACCTACTTCTAGTATAATGGATTTCCGCTCTTTTCTATCAATCACAATTTCATCTCTGTGATTTCCCTATTTACATTGAGGCTTGTTTAGGGGGGTCCCAATATCCCGCATCCCAGTAAGTCTGGACGAAAATATCCCTTTAAAATTGAAGATATCCCATTAATTATTGAAGTATCCCATTTTCTATAGTCAAAATCAGTACTTTTTGTCTCAAATATCCCATATCTCATTAACAAAAGTGTCAAATATCCTGTATCCCAGTATACCCTAAACAAGCCTCTACATTGCGTGGACAAATTTTAACACATGATTTTTTTTTCTCTGATCACGTTGATATGTCTTTAAATAGATCAATATCACAAAACCGGTCTTTTATACAAACAATATGCATTGTACAGCTATTGTGTTTGTTCATTCAGCCTGGTAGATCTAACGTAACATGTTAAACAAAAATAAATGGATAATGATAAGGTAAAAACAATGGAAGGCAAACAATGTCCTGATAGTAATTATTTTTAAAGAATAAATAAATGTTTAACTTATTTACTAATGTAAAGTAAAGGGAGGGTCCTGAAGTGGTTCCCTTTCACAAAATGGTAGTCATGGTAGTAGGACATTTAGGCCATCTCACAAAGTTGGTGAGATCCTGTATCAATCATGGATGGTTTATTTTTTCATAAATTATGTTCTCAAAAGAAGGCCTTTTCACAGATTATGCTTACACCCCTACAGACAACTTTAACTAGAGGAAAGCTGTCAAAATGACAACAAACCAGGTTTTCTTCTACTATGATGTAAATAAGATTCTAAAAGAACTAAACACATCAAAATCACCTGGTCCCAACCAAGTACACCCAAAAGTTTTGTTCGAGTTGGCAGATGTTATCGATGCGCCATTATGCATGATATTCAATGAGAGCTTTAACAGCGGTGTCGTGCCACAACAATGGAAAATTGGTCAGATATCAGCACTATTCAAAAAGGGGGGTAAAACGTCACCGTCCAATTACCGACCAGTAAGTCTCACCAGTGTAGTATGCAAAGTTATGGAGAAACTTGTTCGCAAGAAGATAGTTGACCACATGAACACTCAAAACTTTTTTAGTAATAAACAGTTTGGATTTATTGGTGGCAGATCTATGTCGCTTCAACTATTAAAGGTTCTTGATAGATGGACACAAATCCTGGATGAAGGAGGAACAGTACATTCAATCTATATGGACTTTATGAAAGCCTTCGATAAGGTCCATCACAAGCACCTTATATTGAAGCTAAAACTGTATGGCAGCAGTAACAAAACTTGTCGTTGGATTCAGAACTTCCTGAGTGATAGAAAACAACATGTTAATATACATGGAAACTACTCAAAATGGCATGAAGTCACAAGTGGGATACCACAGGGTTCAGTTTTGGGACCAATACTTTTTGTTATTTTTATCAACGACTTACCAGAATGTGTATTATCAGATGTATTTCTGTTCGCTGATGACACCAAATTGTTTAGAGACATTAAAACTGAGGATGATGTTGAACTTGTACAACATGATTTAGACAACCTCTTTGACTGGAGTGCTGAATGGATGTTACGCTTCCACCCAGACAAATGTAAAGTACTGAAAATACACAACAAGTGGAAAGAATGTGATGGTTACACATATACTATGAAGAAATATGATGGTACTACTATAACAACTCTAGAAGTAGTTGACATGGAAAAAGATATAGGGTTTAACATAGATAGTCACTTATTATTCCATAATTATAAGCACATACAGATCCAGGTCAACAAGGCAAACCAAATAGTTGGTATCATTAGGTGGACATTCTGCTCGTTAGATTACAAATCATTCTGTTTATCATTTAAGGCGTTTAAGTACGACCACACTTAGAATATGTGAACAGTGTATGGAGTCCTTACAAAAATAAAGACATTGAATCAATCGAGAATGTACAAAGAAGAGCGACTAAGATGCTACCACACTTGTCAGAGAAATCTTATCAGGAAAGACTGGAAATACTAAAACTACCAACACTGAAATTCAGACGCTTACGCGGAGACATGATAGATACATTTAAGATACTACCAGGGATTTATGATGAAAAAACAACAGAAGGAATGTTCACGTTGAATAGGAATACCACAAGAGGACACAGTATGAGAGTAGTAAAACAGAGATGCAAACTTGATATCCGCAAATATTTCTTCATAAATCGTGTAGCTGATACATGGAACAGCCTACCTGATGTATGTGTTGTATCAACCACCAAAGTGAAAACATTTGAAACAGACTTGACAGCTTTTGGAAGAACCATCCTTTAAAATATGACTATACAGCAGAATATGGACCAATAAGAGGAAGTGACAAAGTTATCACACAAATGGAGACTACAGAGATGAATACAGAGGAGCAGCAGCTCCTGTGTTCATAACGAACGTAGGTAAACGTAGGTATGACAGTTCATTATATCCCTCCCATTGGCCTGCCTGTAATATTTCAAATGTTAAACTGGCATTGGGCTTATCACAGCAGCTAGCTCATAGGAATGTCTGTCACAGTCTGCTCTGTTAGCATAGATAGGCACTAGTCTGATGCCCATGACTAGTAAAATTTGAATTTGGACCAGTAAATTTTTCCAACCAGTAGTCTGACTGGACTAGCAAGAATTTTTTGTTGCAGAAATTTTATATTGCATTTTCTAGACAACATGCTAAATCTACATTGCCCCTCATTGCGGTTTAATTTTTCATTTTTTTTGCCGGATAAGTAAAATGGGATTCAGACTAGCATGACAAGTAAATTTGTTATCTCAATTATATATAAATATGCAACTAGCATGAAGGACTAGTTATGAAAAAAGTTTTTGGCGCAGACTGCTGTCATATAAATATTCGAGTTTAAATTGATATTCATAATGTTCATTGTATCATTTATTCATCTTGAATCTACAAATTACTAGCAGATTTATATGGAACGCCAAATTAACATATATTCAAATAATTATACCGGTACCTATCTTCAAATAAATGAAGATTGGTTTAATTAATTTAAAGATAGGTTCAATTGATATTCAGTTGAACCTATCTTTAAATATATAATGAAAGGTCTAAGGTACCTATCTTTAATTGAATTAAACTTATCTTCAAAACAATTAAAGATAGATAAAATTGATTTGAACCTATCTTCAATTGAATTGAACCTACATTGTATAACTTCAACTGAATTAAGGAGATGTTACATTTATACGTAGGTTTAATTCAATTACACCCATCTTCAAATGAATTAAGGTAACACAATACCAAATGGCATATGTTCCAATCTTCCCAATTGTTTGTACAGTGTTGCATCTTTGCAAGATACATTGGAATATATATCAAATTCAAAATAGGGGTTGCCATGCTTATTTGTCTAAATGCAAGGAAAAATATGGATTTTTGGTGCCAAATTTAGGGACCGACCATTTAACCTGAAGGGGGGGTTATGGTTTTTTTTCTGGACAGAAATTTTTTTTCGCGCTTCGCGCGAAACACATTATTTATTTTTTGCACGCGTACCAACAAAATATTTTTTTCAAAATTAACATTATTTTTTTGGGCAGAATGCCTCCTTCAGAAAATTTTTTTTCATCATTTTGGCAGCCAAAATATTTTTTTCACATAAAATCAGATCCAAAATATTTTTTTAGAAAAAAACCATAGCCCCCCTTTCAAGTTAAATGGTCGGTCCCTTACAAAGGCAAATAGGGAAAATCTAGAATTTAAGTCCGAAACTTTTAGTTTATGTGATGTTACTTTGTGTCAGAATACACAAATGATGACCAAAAACTAACATTTTGTAGAGCTTAGTCTGCTCCGTTAGGCACTTGTCCGATGCCCGAGATTAGTAAATTTGAATTTGGACTAGTGAATTTTTTCAACCACTAGTCCAACTGGACTAGCAAGAATTTTTTGCTGCAGAAATTTTATAATGCATTTTCTACACAACATGCTGAATCTACATAGTCTTTCATTGCGGTAAATTTTTTCTTTTTTTCCGGACTAGTAAAATGGGATTTGGACTAGTAAATCTGTTATCTCAACTAGCCCGAAGGACTAGTAATATAAAAAGTTTTTAGCGCAGACTGAGAGCTCGAAAAGCCTGAATCCAAACATGTATAGAACATGTAGAAAAACATATGTCACCATTCTTGTTTTTGAGATACAGCACGTCAAACTTGGCTAACACATCTAAAAAGTGTTAAAATACGTGACTTTAACAAATGACCTTACATTTTTAGTGGAGAGTTGTCTAGTCATGATAAAATACATGTGTCCAATAGTGTGGTTTCGATTTATACGACTAAAGACAGAAAATATATGAATTATTGGTCTGATTTTTTCAGACTGACTGGAAAATTTATGATAATTAAAATAAATTAATTTAAAACCATTTGTTTTAAAACCCCGATTAATTACCAAAATTATATTTGCTTTTTAAATTTCTATATAATTTACAAAATTTACACTGTCAGACTTTCTATCAGTAAATAACTCAATTGTTTGTTTGAATTTGAATGAACAAGTGACAGGACATGATATCAGTGTATATAAGACAAAACCCCTACAAATACATATAGTAGAGCGGCAGAGACCAGAAATTTTAAAATTTAAATGACCCACATGCCCTATTCGATATCTATACCTTTTTGGAAAGCTTAGGTCGTGTACATTTCAAAAATGTTTGTCGTAAAAATCAAATGTGGTACAAAGGGGGATTAATTAGGGGTCAAAGGTCAATCAGTAAAAAATGAAAAAATGGATAATATTATGATTTTCAGCATTTCAAGGCATAAAAATTGATACAATAGAAATTTATTTTATTACTTAGCAAATTTGAATGTTAATAAACATGTCGTCAGAATTTGTTACGTCACTTATAAGATAAATTGACGTTCATTTGATGTTATTTTAAAGAGCTATATTTTAAGCTTAAATACATTTCAAGAATTTTTTTTCCTGGTTGTGGAATTCAAAATGAGTTAAATTTAATCTAAACAATCGAAAACAATATTTAGTAAGCGCTAAATTTCGTAAATCAACCTGTGTTAGCACGTATAGCACGTAACCTAGTATGTTGGAAGTCAGATTTATAGACAACACGCAAAGTATATGAATTAAATTTTAAAAATCTAAATATGACTCTGTTTTATTTATTTGTTGCAACTTACTCGATTACTTAATCTTTATTTTATTTCTTATTTAGAAATAGTGAATGAACCCCCCCCCCTTTTTTTAAAAAAAAAGCTACAAAAGGATTGACTGATTGATTTGCATAAAAAAATCGCTATGTTTGTACACAGATGGTGATCGCACTCAAACCATATTTCGCTTTGTAAGGAAATAAGTAAGAAAATGATTTATTTAGAGAGAGTGCATGACTCACTTTGAACTTGTCTAATTTATATTATAAATATTCAAATAAAAACATTGCTAATATTGAATACAATAATACAATAACGTATGCATTATTATACTATGTACATTTTATTTCAAATAACGTGCTGTTCATATTACTAACTGTTTAACGAAGTTGCTGTATTCTTCCGTAAATGGTTGTTTCCCGTGTAAGACAGCCCAAGACTAAGCTGTCTTACACGGGTAAACGTCCAATCCAACGTTCTGATTTCAAGTTGTCGACGTCATAATTGTTACCCTAGTAAACTCCGTAATTATTTGACGTCACAGATGAAAAATCCTCAAGGAATGGCAAGTTTTACTTTCCTTCGGTTTGTTTGTTGTATTTTACGGAAGAAATAGCTTCTTACACTCGACTAAAATTAAAGATCGGGATATCTTCCACGAGTGTGAGAAATTCCGTCTTTTCCCGAGTGTTTTGAATTATTCGTCTGATGCAGATTTGCAAACCACAGTCATATGCAATCAATCAGGTTTTATCTGGTCCATACTTTTAATTTCTAATTAATATTCAATCGAAATCATGGTTGACTAGCCTTTTCCAGGTTTAGAATGACGGGTCATTTAATTTTGCAAGCGATATTCTTGAATTATAGAGCATTTCAAACATTTATTCTAAACAACCTTATAAGATGTAGCTATCTAGTTGAAGAATATTAAAAACACTTATTGCATATACAAAAAGAACAGAGTATATAATCCGACTCGAACATTTTAATAACAATGCATGGATCCGAAAAGCGTAAAAAAATCATACCATATCTGCTGCCTGTATGTTGTGTTGGCCTTACCTCTGATGTTGTAAACACTTCCCGGAAAAGGAACCCAAAACCAAAACAAACAAAAAATTAAACATAACAAACAAAAAAAAACCCAAAAACATAAAAAAAGTTAAAAACAAACAAAAACAAAAAGAACAAAAAAAAAAACCAAAAAAAACAAATAAAAAACAGAAAAAAAACACAAAGAAATAAAACCAAACCAAACAAAACAAAAACAAGAAAGCAATATCACCCCCAAAAACAAGAAAAAGAACAGAACAAAAAAAAAAAATATTAAAAAAAAGCAAGGTGGATAAAAACGCAAAACAACAGAAAGTAGAAAAACAATCACAAATATTTGTAAACGTCATATGTAAAAACGACCTTAGCTTCCTTAATGACTTGTATCTGTTAGACTGCGCTTAATATATACTTATTTAGACTATGGGGACTTTTCAGTTTTACGAACTACTAACAATACTAATCACACACACCTTTCTCAATACAAATCAAACACACCCTCACATTAATTGGTAAATATATCCCCAAAACACGCACTACAAATGTATTTGCCTTGAATACATTGTGTATCAATAAATTTAAACATAAAGTAGCAAAACTAACAAGGGGTATGTTTAGAAACTAAGAAATCGTTAATCAACTGAACGAATTTGATCGTTTAATTTAATAATAGACTGATTGACGGACTAACTACGAAATGTTTACGGATTGAATATCCTAATTTTAAACAATTTAAATGCATTTAAAACATAATTGGTTAGTGCTTTGACACAAAATTACCATCGAACTTGTTAAATAGGGCGTACAGTTTAACTTAAAACAATAACTGCATATTGTAATTGTTTATTTTGTGTTCAATTCGAGAAAAACGCTGATTTTTGGGTTGATTTTATGGGTATTTTCCAATTTTCTATAAAAATAGAACTCAAATTCGAAGAATGATCTATTACATGAAAAATGTTTCAGCAATTATCTCTTTTTCGTGTAATAATGCCATTTGTAGATAAGTTTTGGTTTATTAGGTAACAAACCCAAAAGATTAGTTTGGGTGTTGACATTCCGTTTAGGGTCCTGCCATTCAATTGCAATTATCACATTGTTTCTACCACATTTCATTTTTACGACAGACATATTTAAAAAATATAATAATTAAGCTATCCAAAACGACTGAGAAATCGAATAGGGTATTTGGGTCATTTAAACTTTTTAAATAAGAGACTTTTGCTTAATTCGCCGCTCTACTAATATTAGAACAACGCTTTTGTTGTTTTTCTTCATCTTGAAATACCATGATGCCTTCGACATTTAGCAAACACTCATGCCACAAAGTGATTTCATGCAACATAGTATTCGCCACATAACAACATTTAACTAGGCCAAGATTTTAACTGACGAAAAACTATTAATCTGGATTGCTAAAAAACAGATTAAAATTGTCTACCTCTTGATACCTAGTGATAAACGAGATGTTGGCTCAATGTTTTGATCTTCTTTTCAGTGAAATAAATTCGGTGATAAACAATTAACTCGAAAGTCCAGTATTGACGTTTGAGGTTTTTTCCATTTTTAGCTCACCTGGCTATGCCAGGGTGAGCTTTTGCCATCACTGCGTCCGTCGTCCGTCCGTCGTCTGTCCGTCCGTAAAACTTTTCATTCAAAGATCTTCTCCTCTGAAACCACTGGGCCAATTGAAACCAAACTTGACCACAATAGTCCTTGGGTGGTCCCCTTTAAAAATTGTGTCGCTCAGGTCTGTACGTCATCCAAGATGGCTGCCAGCTGGGACCAAAATTTAACATTGGACTCTCACTGAAACTACTGGGCCATTTGGAACCAAACTTGGCCACAATAGTCCTTTGGTGGTCCCTTACAAAAAGGTGTTTTTTAGGTCCGCTCGATTTCCAAGATGGCTGCCAGTGGAAAACATACAAATGTAGTTTTAACATTGGACCCTATGGGAAAACACTTTCAAAGATCTTCTTCTCTGAAACTACTGAGCCAATTAGAACCAAACTTGGCCACAATAGTCCTTGGGTGGTCCCTTACAAAAAAGGTATTTTTTAGGTCCGCGTGATTTCCAAGATGGCTGCCAGAGGAAACATAGTTTTATCATTGGACCCTATGGGAAAACATTTTCAAAGATTTTCTTCTCTGAAACTACTGAGCCAATTGGAACCAAACTTGGCCACAATAGTTTTTGGGTGGTCCCTTACAAAAAAGGTGTTTTTCAGGATCGCACTACATTTAACATGGCCGCCAGCGGGGGACATAGTTTTAACATTGGACCCTATGGGAAAACACATTCAAAGATCTTCTCCTCTGTAACTACTGGGCAAATTGGACCCACCTTTGGCCACAATAGTCCTTTGGTGATCCCTTACAAAAAAAGTGTTTTTAAGGTCTGCGCGAATTCCAAGATGGCCGCCAGCAGGAAACATAGTTTTAACATTGGAGCCTTTGGGAAAACACTTTCAAAGATCTTCTTCTCTGAAACTACTGAGCCAATTGGAACCAAACTCGGCAACAATAGTCCTCGGGTGGTTCCTTACAAGAAGGGTGTTTTTTTTTAGGTCCGTGCAATTTCCAAGATGGCTGCCAGCGGGGAACATAGTTTCATCATTTGACCCTATGGGAAAACATTTTCAAAGATCTTCTTCTCTGAAACTACTGAGCCAATTGGTACCACACTTGGCCACAATAGTCTTTGGGTTGTCCCTTACAAAAAAGGTGTTTTTCAGGATTGTGCTACAATCAACATGGCCGTCAGAGGGGGACACAGTTTTAACATTGAACTCTATGGGAAAACACATTCAAAGATCTTCTTTTCTGAATCTACTGGGCCAGTTGAAACCAAAAATGGCCACAATAGTCCTTAGGTGGTCCTTTGCAAGAAAGATGTTTTTCAGGTCAGTGCTATATTCAAGATGGCCGCCAGTGGGAAACATAGTTTTAACACTGGATCCTATGGGAAAACATTTTCAAAAATCTTCTTCTCTGAAACCACTGAGCCAATTGATACCACCAAACTCGGCAACAATAGTCTTTGGGTGGTTCCTTACAAAAAGGTGTTTTTCAGGATTGCGCTACATTCAACATGGCTGCCAGCCGGGGATATAGTTTAACATTGGACCCTATGGGAAAACACATTCAAAGATCTTCTCCTCTGAAACTACTGGGCCAATTGGAACCAAACTTGGCCACAATAGTCCTTATGTGGTCCTTTGCAAAAAATGTGTTTTTCAGGTCAGCGTGATATTCAGGATGGCCGCCAGGGGGAAACATAGTTTTAACATTGGACCCTATTGGAAAACACTTTCAAAGATCTTCTTCTCTGAAACTACTGAGCCATTTGGAACCATACTTGGCAACAATAGTCCTTAGGTGGTCCCTTGCAAAAAAGGTGTTTTTCAGGATCGCACTATATCCGACATGGCCACCAGTGGGGAACATAGTTTTAACATTGGACCCTATGGGAAAACACATTCAAAGATCTTGCCCTCTGAATGTACTGAGCCAATTGGAACAAAACTTGGCCGCAATAGTCATTGACTGGTCCCTTGCAAAAAGGTGTTTTTCAGGTCAGCGCGATATCCAACATGGCAGCCAGCGGGGAGCTTAGTGTTTCCCATGGGGTCCAATGTTAAACTAGCAGAGGTCTTCTCCCCTTTAACTAATTAGGGATATTGGATTTATAGTTTAATTATATATAAGGGCTCTTAAAATAAAATGTCTCTGTTAATCAAGGGCCAGGTGAGCGAAACAGGCTCTTGAGAGCCTCTTGATCTGACTCTCAGACTAAACACTTTCAACACCATCTATTCCTTTTCTCTCAGTGAGACACTGGTTGTACTTTTAGAATGCTTAAAGGACACCGGACACTAAATCACACAACATCGTATTTTGATTGATTTTGTATCTATATAACTAAATCAATGTGTGAAACATCTCCTCAGTATGTAATTAGCTGAGAACAGTGTGTGTAAACACTGATAAATCTGTTGACCGCGATATGCATATTTTTAGATCGATTACGAGGCTCCAGTGTTGTGACGTCACTTGTGAGGATCAACTGATGTAAACACAGTAAAGGCAGTGATGTTTCTTTATAAAAAGTTGTATTTTATATTTGATTATTATAATTTGTATTGCCACAACATTAAGGAGGTTATGCAGGGTATTTATATTTGCAATTTGAATGAAATAAGATAAACAAAAAATTAATTAATGGCCAAATGAAATTATCTGTATCGTGAGATAGAAGGGGTGTAAATTGTTTCCTGCGACAGTTTATAACTTTTAACATGCATACATATTGTTTGAGTACTCTTGTCGTCAAAATATTTCAACATTTTGAATATCAAATGCCAAATTGTGTTGTTTTATGTTTTACATATGCCCTTGGTTGCAACACAAGGTCTCAAACTGACAGAAAGTTGTATTGGTTTGTTTCCGAAAGCTATGTGGAGTTTACTGTAAACCTTTCAAAGCATTGACCATTTAAAAAAAATAATCTGATAATCCTGTTTTGTTGGATGACAAACTGGTCGCCAAAAAATAATTATTGTGATAATAAAATAAAATTCATACTTGTGTAAATCTGTTTTATAGGATTGTCTGTCAATTTATATACTTTATACTCAGTCGGATGTACGAAAACGTAGGAAGAAACATATATTTCGTTGCACGAGACCAATACCGATTCGAAGTTATATACAAATTCCAGCAACATATGCATTGAAAAGCTGTACTATTTCTGATTTTCGTGTTATGCGAACGACTTTGTAATTTCAACTTTTTTTTAAATTCCTCTTTATTGTTTTTTTTAGCAAGTAATTTTATTTTTCAAAATTCAAATTTAATTTATT
>MJUU01068560.1:48281-68717 GCA_002080025.1 Modiolus philippinarum | reverse complement strand
TTCGTATACCACGAGTAAAGGGAATTAATTGTGGTCTGATGTCTATTCATATTCATTAACAAATATGCGCGAATTGGTGGGTCCACTAGAAATATCGCGTTTGTAAAGTCGCAGAAAGAAAAGAATATGAGAAATACACAAAATGCTTTAAAGATGTAAGGGATACAAGATAGAGAACGTTTGTTTATGATATAAACCATAAAAAAGTAATGTTTTTCTGTGAAATACATGTCATGCACTAATGATAGTGTACTAGGCACTGCTCGCTATAGTTGAAAAGTATTTGGGCTGTCATCAAAACATTTAGATAAATTGGCAAAGTATGTGCCTTTCCTTGGTACATCTATTTCATTTTGGGATTCGAAACTAGAGATGTTTTTCCTTCTTTTTTTTTAATTGCATACCTCCGAGGTTAGGTAACATTGATGGATAAACATGATATACTACTTTCGCTTATGAATCGGAATTTATCCGACTGTATGCAAGTTTTGTGTATTAGTGTTTGGATGGCCATTATACATTGGGGCGGATTTTGTCAAAAAATAAAGTATACAATGGGGCAGAAATAAAGTTTACAATAGGGCGGATGATATTTCTTTTTACTGTTTGAATTAGCGTTCATGTACTTAATGGTGATAAATGTGCAGAATTTGCTATGTTCTTGGGGCCAAATATTAGACAGATCTACACAAGAGGGCAAAAAGCCTCTTTTTCATCATTATTTCAAACTATATAATTTCTTCTGTACACATTCTGCCACTTTCCCTTTCATACACATGTATGTAAAAAAACAAACTGTATTTTACTGTTGTAATAAAAAATGACTCAATTAGTGGCAACAAATGAGCGATGATTGAATACTTATTTGAACAAATGGGAAACTGAAAACAACGAAACAACATGCCTTGAATTTTCAAGTTTCCTTATAGAACCTAAGGTTATTTCAACATTGATTTAATACTGCACAAGTGGCTGTAATTTTCTGTTATTTTATATAGATTTGATTTAAAATACTTGACAATATTATCAAATTATATGTTATATCTGCCCCTTTGATTCATTTGAAATCCGCCCCATTGTATACTTTTATGCCGCCCCATTAAACTGTTTTTCGTCGCCCCATTTAGTTATGCTCCGCCCCATTGTAAATCAGCGGTTTGGATGAGAAAGAGAGAGAGGGACCAAGGTATAAACCACGCTAATACTTCCTGTCATGGCCACAGGTAAGTACATGTTTGTTGATTGGGGGTAATAAACAGGTTTATTGTTTTGTTGGACAAAAATCTTTCAAAAATTTACCTGTCGGTGTGTCTTATTATCCCGGCAAATATTATTTCATTTATTTGTAGAGCAGTCTGCTCGTCAGAACATGGATTTATTATATCCATGGTCAGAATTTCGCACTGCACCTTTTTTGATATTTTCAAACATTTTTTTTTAAATAAAATGTTGGTTTTGTACCTAGATGTGATCAAAATAGTTGAACAAAACCAGGAAAAGTATATAATATGCTCTTGGCATACAATCATTTAGTTAGACAACCGTCTGCTTCACATTGATAAAAGAATGTATAAGATGGCAACGGTAGGTCACCGTTATTTGGTATCTTTAAGGTCATTAGACATATCTTGACAATTTTTATCGAGAGGATGGCAAAATGGGGACCCGTACAACGAAGTCAATCTCATCCAAATATCGATCTCATGCACTTATCCTTTGGAATAAAACATTAATATAGATGTATACTGGTTCATTTACACAAATGGAAAATAATATCAAATTTTAATTTTTTTGCGAATTTTCCCTTTAAGTATAAGCTATCTTGTTTGATTGTAAAATTACTACAATTTTTTTTTGATATTCGGGTTAATGGATGTGGTTTGTTGTCATTGATTTATTCACTTTTTACTTTTTAGAACCATTTGAGGCTTGCTTTATCGTTTGAGGTTCCGTGCGGTGACCTCTAGATGCTTTGTTTTGTTTCGTTAAACCATTTGGATGGGATGTTGTCTCCTTGATATTTACCCCATTTCCTTTCTTTTTCATACAAACACTATTAATTTAAACCTGTTAAAGCTAACCAAACTAGAAACGAAATATATCAACATAACAAAGCATAGACTAAATACTAAAGTAGTTTTTGAGGCATCCATTTCCTACAATTATGGTAAATAAAAATACAGAAAAATAAACATAAAAATCAGTTTCAGAAGATTGAATTCATAGCAATATTTATTTATCATCTAAAAGTTGAACATCTAATCCAGAAACAGCATCAGCGAATTAGGTCATAGAAATTAAGTAGTCCCTATCGACTTCTGTTTTTGATTTTTTGAATTCTTGAGTATATACTGTTTTTGGTTTCTAGGGTAAATCAATGATCTCATAAATTTGGTCGGGTTTGCATGTTGAAGTTGCACCAGCCCTCTAAATTATAGTATCTCGGGTAGTTTTCCAATAAGAATTGGTTTCTATTAATTAAATATAACTGAGAGAAATGTCCATCATTTGGGGGAATAAACTAAAGTTTGTTCAAATTGAATATTCCTAAACGCAGATTCACAACTTGTATGTCCTTACTACAACGAAAGACATGCACTCAAGCGGGTTGAGTGTATAAGAGAAGAATCGAAATCCTTACCACATTTATATGTTCATGACATGTACAAATCGCCTGCAAAATAAAAACCAAAGCAGGAGATGGCCAGATGAACTATGTACCATGACAAAACAAAAAACGTGATTAAATTCAACAATCTGATCTGTTATTTTCAGAAAATTGCACTATAACAGACACATCGAAAACTGCCTGACCCAAGTATTTTTATTCAGCCAGTCAAAATTTTAGCATACAGGACCGATTGTCAGGTAAAAAATTGTCTTCTGCTGTATGGTCTAAAACGTCCTGTTCTGGAAACTTTTTCCAATTTGCCTGACCAAATGTCCTGCAAAGTTTCTAAACTTTTCCATTTCTCTGCTATAAGGAGACATATATGAGACCACAGGGTTCATTCTTGAAGTAATTTAACGGTGCATTGCATTTGGCCAAAGCAGTATTTCAATTGCGCCAAAATAAAAACTTTGCATTTGCACCAAATACAGGTAAATAGTATAATGTAAAAATACTTTCACATTTATGCTTTTTACTTGTATTTCCCACATCTGTTCGCCAGCATTACCTGTTTTACTTGCTCACCGCGGCGAGTTTGAAGTAAGATGTCGAGAAAGATATTTTTAATTACTTAAAATGCTAAAACTTATACGATATAGAACACTATCAGAATCGTAATATTGGAAGAATACGATCTTTAATCACAGATGATGCATGTAGAACACTTGTCTACTCACTGGTAACATCACGACTAGACTATGGTAATGCATTGCTCTATGGAACGAACAGTGGTGTTTTTACGCAACTCCAGCGTGTGCAAAACACAACAGCACGATTAATCAAACGGACAGGCAAATATGAGTCGATTTCACCTGCGCTCATCTCTCTGCATTGGTTACCGCGTTCGATATCGTTGTGAATACAAACTTCTTTTATATGTTTTTAAAGCAATACACGACAATGCACCGATTTACCTTCAAGAGCTTGTCGAGAAATACAGACCTAGCCGAAGTTTAAGATCTGAAAATAACATGAAACTATGTGTGCCCCCGGTGTGTGCCAAATAACGTGCGGACAAAACTATATGGAAACCGACGTTTTGATATGGCCGCGCCAACTCTGTGGAACAATCTACCATTTGCCTTAAGAAATGAACAATTTCTGGACGTTTTTTAAAAAGAATCTTAAAACACATCTATTTAGAAAGGCTTTTACCGATTTGTAATTTTTAAACTGTGATTTATATTGCTGAATTCTACAGTTGAACAGTTCATCTATTTTTTATTATGATTTATGATTTTGTATTATGATTATGATATCTAAATTATATCTGTGTGTATTTAACGTATCTATGAAATTTTTATTTTTTTATTGCTCTTTTAGACCTAAAGTTAACGTTTTTTAATTCTTTTAATCTATGATAGAATTATAACTTTCTTGGTAACAGTATATTATTTTAGCAAATTTTTGTTTTGCTAAATTTTGAAAATGTTTTACATATTTTTGGAATAATATCGCCGCATAATAGTTCTTTTTGTTTTTAAAGTTTTCCATATTTTTACTTGTATCTGTTATATGATTTGTGATATTTTGTATAATTTCATTGTGCCTGAGCGCTTAGGGTAAAATGTAATTCATTATATTTGCACTCTACAAATATTGTATAATAATAATAATAATAATAATAACACTGCTAATAATAATCATGTTTAAAGATTCAAATAAGCAAAAATATATAGTAAGGCATATAAAAAAAAAGAAAAAAATTACACAACCAATGAAAATACCATTTCGGATTAAATGATTACAATCTAACAGAAACACACCCAGTTAACCCGTTTGATCTGATTACAACGAATATGATGTGAAGTGAAAATTTTACATATCTTAGATATATCAAATATTTTGTATTAAATAATATATTAATTATTTGTCCAATGATATATATTAATTATGAAAATATTAAATTCATTATTGTTTCCACTTCCTATTTCTTGAAAAGTTACCTGTAAAATTTTACCTGAGATATGGCGCAAATGAAATACAAGCTTGTGGCGCAGCGAAATGCCTCATTTTTACTCGCAGTTTTCTGCGGGTTATGCTGTCACACAGGACGATAGTACGAGAAATCCGCCGGGTTAAATAACACACTATATCATACACTCCTAGAAATCATTGACTTCTTGCATTTGTGTTCTTGAATGCAATAAGTAAGTAAAACCAGTCCAATTTCAATCATACACTTTAAAAATTATCCGGAATGAAATGATATATCTAACGCCAACATTTGGGATTATATTGGGGGATAATGCATTTCAACTGCTCAACGAGCAACGCGGATAAATAACAAAATAGTACCGCCTATATCATCTGTCTCTAAACAGCGTCTGTCACTCACCTTTGATTTATAACGACGACGGGTAAGGCTGTTAAAATTGTATTTAAATTATACAGGGTGATCAGATGAAGGTGGCTTGTTTTTTAATTAATATTGCACAAGCACGTTTATATCTGATTTACTGTAAATAAATAGCGTGTACAGGTTATTTGTATTTACATAATATCCACTCAGGATATACAACAATATTTTTAGGTATGTTTGTGCCAATTCGTATGAAAATGTCAAACTTTACAGATAACAGTGAATTCGGTTGTAACGAAAAATTTATATCAATATACCCTGATATTATTCAAGCGGCATGATAGTGTAGAGTTATAATCTGGTATAATATTTATGCAGCTCCGCGACCGTGTGCAGCTTACTACTGTGGTGAAAGTTTTTTTCATTGACGGTATTGAAATACACATTTTATCGCTAATTAAATTTTCAGCTCAATTTTTACCACGATATTTGGTTCTTCATTTCAAAATTAAGATTGTTAGATTATTTGTTCATTTATGATTAGATTTATTTGTTTTGTGCAGTGTCCCCATCTCGTACATCATTCACCTTGAGGAATTAGCCAGATGATAGTTATTCATGGCATTAAGTTATGTAACATAAACATCTGTAGGACTGAATGGGGTTAATTTAAATTTGGCATGCAACAATTGACAGCATGTCGAGACGAGTGGCAAATAAATTCACCAAAGGATCGAAGAGCATATTATCTTAGGAGCCGTATTACTATTAGAAGTTGAAATGGTTAGAATTTTGTTTGTTTATTTTTTCTGTGAAAACATCGTTGTTTATAAAAGTCATCATTACAACTATGCCCTTGAAAGGTTACATAATTAGGAGCTTAAAAATACTCTTTTCAACAAAAATTGATTTTGAAATTGATCTTATTTCATTTAGAATTGACAATTATGTACAATATTTTAGCGTTAATGAGAATTGCCATAGAAATAAAATTTCACTTTACTGAAACTGTATTTTCCATCAAAACATGTGGACGGATTTCCATCCTAAACCTGACTGGTAAGGTTAAAATTATCAGTTTATTAGGGTAAAAAAATCCTTTCTTTATTTTTTTTGACAATGAAAAAAATGTTCCTCTTTCGTGACATTGTTTATAAAAACGCTGTTCTCTGTATATTTTATAATATCTACCTCTTTAAATGTATAATATACGATCAATTATACTGTTTTCAAAATATGAATATATGCAAATCAAGTAGCACAACAATGCTGAAAATGTTGTTTTTCATTTTTGACTCACCACGGATTTTAACAATGAGCAATAAGCATTTACATTACATACATCAATTATCTTTGTTCGCAATGAGTGTCTTTGAGGAGTAAATTTCAATTCTTTCCATATACTGTATCAGAAGATCTTGATATTGGAATATCGATGAATCAAGCTGATCAATACAGCTTCAGCTGAAGATATGTCGCATTGCTAACTGTATAGGTAGAGATTGGTTTAGGGCCAGATCTTAGATATAATGTGTTAGTTCGTCTACAAAAATTAATGAGAGTTAAATTAGAGCTCTGGTTCAGAAATTATCAAGAGGTTTCCACAGATATCTTGCATAAGGACAGGCTTATATATATGTTTACAAAATGGACTTTGTTATCTATATAGGCTACAAAATTATAAAAATAAAAAGTGTTTGTTCAAAACAATATTCACATTAATCTTATTTTTTTTTATATAATACTGGAACATCATTCATTTTGGAGATATGTTTACCCATGCCAACGGAACTGCGAGTAAACAGTACTTCAGTACTTTGATTTTAAAAATTGACGCAAATGCAATGCGCCCGTAATTAAGCGTTCTGTATGCTATTGATCAATTTTGAATTGCTCTTACTATATCTGCAATATAAGGTTCAGAGAGGCAAACATTTTGTTTTTTTATAAAGTATCTAAAATTTTTATATTTCATCGGATTTTAACGAGGCGCAATTTATTTCTTTGGATTCTTGTTGAAGTAAACAGGGTGTTTTTTTGTAATTTTCTTTTGCGATCGACTAAAAAAGTTTCACCGAAATATGTCCTAAATATCATTTTCTGACAACTGCATGTTGTATATATTTTTACCCCGGTTTATTTAGCTGCAGCTGTTTCATGCTGCACTGTTTTTATTTCCGATTTAAACAGCATCAATTGTTATCCTGAACATTCAAAATTTAATTGTATAAACTTTTAACACCACTGAATTCTTTAAAATATAATATTTCATTTATACATAAAGCTTTGTTTCTTTAATGTTTTAAAAATCTCATTTAATGGTCCTAAATCCCCCGGCTGACGGGGTTAACTTTCTAATACTGGACGGGGACCGTGGGGATGGGGTCAAAAATTTGTACCGGAATTATTACTAAGATGGGACGTTTTTTTTTTCCATATAATTTCTACACGAAACACAAGCTCTGAAGAGCTCAGTTTGAACAGAATAAAGGAGCTTTTAACCGAACCACAGTGAACCGAATACTGGAATATTACCCCGAATATTACTAATCATTAACATGATTAATGAAATACTGTCATATTGTACTGAGGAAACATGAATTCGGTGAATGAATAGAAGGATGTGGTAAATCGAGCTCGGGAAACATGCCCCGAATTTATACACACACGTACGTAAAACATACTCCAAATTTGTACAACAACACTAAATTTAGGACCCGAATACATTAAAACACCATTGTTTTAACATGAAAATTAATATTGAAAATCAAAGAAAAAAGCATGAAGAATGTGATCTGTACATTTAAAGGAAATAATGAACAGGAATTCTGTTATCTCATAAATATTTGCCTTTTTCTGCTTTTTGATACCAAAATTTACGGGTATATAAATCATTTTTTTTCTGTATGCAAATTTACATACGTTCACAAACACACCCAAATTTATTTCATGCAAAAACTATACCGGAATTTGTGGCACATCCCCTTATACCAATTTAGAATAATGGAAGTTACCCCCCCCCCCCTCCCGGCGACAATGTGGGTATATTATTTTGTTTGGTTACTCATTTCCTCACATGATCAAGAAAATAGACATAAATAGATATGATATAATAAGTGCAAATTTGAGTATCAACGGCATCAAAATGTACCGCACGTCTACTTATGCCAATATGCGTCAACAACCCCCTCCCCCACCGGGACTCGATCCGGGACTGCACACATGGCGCAAAGGTACACTTAAGTTCTCAAAAAATAACATATGGAAATTAGAAAAATATAATTGCAGAGATTAATTTTGACACGCTGTGTCATAGGAAGGGTAAATATATTAATTAAACACAATCAGTGAGGATCTGCCATCTCCAGATGTGATCACACATCTACCATCTATCGTATCAATTTTCCTCCCATAATTAGTAATACATAAATGTAAGCGTGAGGAGAGGTACACAATAATAAAGTAGCAGACTTCTGGTAAGTTCATTTTTGTCTTTACTTATTTGTTTTTATGAAAATATAGTAATTTTTTTTAAAATGTCGAATATCTTACTGCATTAACACGATTTTGGCGTAAGAGTATCCCCGATGAAACTGAAGTATTTTGCTTGAACACACGATAGTATCAGTATCTCTTTCTAAATATAATGGGGTGGATATCATTTTTCATTATCTGGAATTAATCCAAGCTTTTTCATTGCTATTATTATATTTTTGGGATTCTCTTTTCCATTTCTAAAAATAGACGTTTTTCTTTTGCATGTTTTTTTTTATATGCGCCACCTTTGAACTTGATTTTTTTTTTATTATTTTATCAAATTATCTCCCTGTTTTTCGTTTACTCATCTCTATAACTTGGGACATACTGGAGTTACCCCCAGCTTTGAATGTTCACGCGTATGATGTATCCTATTTCAAATACAAAGTCAAGAAAAAGGATTATAAATACGATTTCTAGTATTTGAATAGAAACCTTAGAATATTCAGTGGCTTTTTTAAGACAAAGAATAGAAATGCTAGTACGGATCAGTACGCGGGTTTGGCTGAGAAGTGAAATTTTGAAAAATGTCATAATTTTGACTACAATGACCACAATTCGTCATCATGCATTAATTTTTCCTGCAAAAGACGCCCGATCTACAGCTTTATCAATTTATTATTTTAGTTGGAGACTTTATTTTAATGTAACTGTTTCAGTTTTATTTTGAATTTTCAACAAAGAAATCTTTGAAAAAAAATCTGAGTAGCTGATATGGGCTTCAGTAGTTTTCAGATATCCGATTATCATTATTAACTTATAATCCTAGTTATTATACAACCACAGGGATCTGCTCCCGGCCTGGGATAAAAATGTTTCCTATCAAATATGAGGAGGGGGCAAGGGTATTAACTGTTATTGTGTTATTGGGTAAAATTGATTCTCTGTTAGCTGTTATTGCAAAATATAATGTTGTGTTAGCTGTTATTGGGTAGTTCTGTGTTAGCTGTTATGATGAATATCCAGTTTACTGTTATCTGTTATTGAACAGTTCAGTTTGGTGTTATCTGTTATAACAAAGAAATGCCCCCAAAATTTTCGCGCCTCGCTCCGCTCGGCAAATTTCCTATTTACTTTTAAGTTGGAATTCCCCCTTTTCAAATCCCCCCTATGCGCCTGCTGCATAATTATTTAGCTATTGCCTACAACTGTATATGTTGTTAGTCTGCATTTTGACTATTCAGTCGATTTTGTAATTCAACTTTTTATTTGCTGTGGTCAATTTTGACCAGCTTTTTCTTTGTTGTTCAATTTGAAATAAATTGATTGATTGATAAGTTAGAGTTTAACGCCCAGTGAGCAATATATCAGGTTTATCAGGACAAGAACAAGTTAATCAATTCGAAAAAATATAAGTAAGAGAAGAAAGAAGCAATAATGGAAGGGACAACAGGGACAACGAGTTTTGATTGCCACTGGAAAAGAGGAGAAATGGGTAGGGGAGGAATATTAGCCTTCTATACGAGTCGCAGCACCTCTGCTCTCTTTAGACAATATAGAAAGCGTCTTTATACTGCATGGAGCGTTGCCTTCTTCCACACAGTTTTGCTACAATGGTTCGTGGTCAGTCTTTCTGTATTATGACTACCCCGCATAGACAGGGCTTTCCCCTACCCACTAACTGGGGACATGCCCGGCAGCTCTGTAGCTGGAGCCCCTGAAAACCGATTCAGGAGCCGTGGATTTGAAATAAATAGACTCCCATCACAACATACATTTTATGACCTAAAGATTTGACACGTTTTTCTTAAAATTTTATATACTGTTTCCCTTTTTCATATCATATAATTTAACGGTGTTTTGGGACTTTTTAGCTCAAATTCCAAGTTAGGATAAGCTTGCTTAACCAAAATGTAGACGAAGAAGTTATACAGTTGTAGACAATAGCTATTGGTTGTGCAGAAAAAAAACAGTCAATACTGAGCTATTTAGAAATCTGAATAGACTATATATGGCAAATAATTAGTCAAATAAATATCACGGGGCCTAATCTGCTCGTAAAAAAATGTGGGTGAATTCGCGAATACGTAAAAAATTTTTGGGTGGAAAGGAATGTTCCATATAAAAATCGTTTTTCTTTTTCTAAATCAAGCAAACAAACAAATATAACTATGCGCATTCTACGGACAATTTGATTTTGAAACGAACTGGCCATACCAGGGTTTTCAAGTTCCATTGGGTTAAGCTTGAAGCGTGCACAAAAAGTGACATTGGCCAATTTAAAAGCTGTAGGTGACTACATAATTCATTTCTGTAGAAAGCTACAGCCATTTGAGGGAACAAAAATACATGTGATGATCTTTTGTTGACCGAAAATGTGAATTTAAACAGTTTAAATGGATTTAAAATCGTAATATAACAGTAAACAAATGGAATAAGCACATATACTTGGGTGATTTCAAGAGTACGACATATTTAATGGGTGATTTCCATTCATATATTTAATTAAGAAATCTAGTTAAATACATTTTGATTCTCTTTCGGGGTGGAATAGATTCAAAATAATTCAATCTTCACTAAAGGTAGTAAAATTTCGATTTTCAAAATGCGAGCTTTAGCGAGCATCTTAAAATCGAAATTTTACCATCGAGAGTGAAGCGCGACCTTTTGAATAAGAGTGCCTTTCTCCGATGAAATGTCTCGAAAAACTCGAAAAATATAAAATAACGTGAATTATCGCGGAAATTTTATCAACTGTCGTTTGTTAAATAGTGGCATGCACATTTAACCAACGGCAGAGAATGACAGAGCATATTTTTTAGCCACTGCTATGCTTAAGTGCTGTGGCTATTTTATCGGATAGCCTGGAAAATACTAGTTTAAATGTTTATTCTTCCGTCCGAAAATAAAAAATGCACTATTTCCAGAAATAAATAAATAATTGCAATTTTTCTTGTTATTATTATTTTGGAAGGCCTTCCGCTGCAATATCTTCATTCTTTTTGGTCCGCTGCAACTGCTGTGAAAACTACAAGGCATATCATTTCATTTTTTGTGTGATATATAGATTCCACAACAGCATCGAGCGAGATACGACTTTTTGAACTTGAGATAGATAAATTTTGTAATTTTAAAACGCGAAACTTTTACTATCTCAATAGAAAATGTCATGTCTCATTAGATACAGTTGTGAGAATTTGTTTCTCTAATGATCAGAGGAATTTACTTCACACCATCATGACCATGTCCGCTTCAATCTCAGAAACATAGGTGGTACAATGTATATAGCTCATTCTCCGTCAGATAATCAGCCCTACCAAACCGTTTCCTCCATATGAGATTGACCACGCCGTATGAATGGATACACACGCGATGTAGAGCCATTCTTTAACACAACAGTGTGGTGACAGAACTTTTTGTACATGTATCAAGACACGTCATACTAGGGCGTATTTCTTTGGTATCCAGTGGATCAAAATTAATATAGACGTGGGACATTGAAAGTCAGAGCCGCATACCTATCTATTTTCAGAAAAAAAATTCTCCTAATCGGCATGCCATAGAGACCTGAAACCTTCACAATTGCATTGAACATTCGAATTTTCAAAGTCAACATTTATAATATATCGACAAAGTAATAACGAAGTAAAAAGATGGAGGCGTAAATTTTTAAATAAAAAAAAAATGACAATTCCTACAATGTATGTTACTTTGTAACACAAATGGAGACAACATGGCAAAAACAAAAAGAAAAAACTATACTGAAGCACTAACAGTGTGAACTCTACAATATGTTATCCGGAAGTTAATCATGTTCCGCGTGGCATAATGCTTATTATCGAAGGAAGTATTTTGTTTCATATGGGTCTGAAAGAATCGACGAGTTATTGGAATGTTTTTTGTTAGTTATTCTGTAATGACCTTTACACTTGACACCTAAAAATAGGGAGCATGTAGAATCCTTTAGATGTTTTGCCTCGAACAACAACTCTGAATCCTTAAATAAATCACGTAGAAACGTTCAGCAAAACAATTTAGGATTTACTAGTCCACCTTAACGTGCGTATCTCATAACGGTTGTTGATTTTGATGACAACCATTCTACATATTCGTGATCCCTATCCCTCGTGTCAGTTTCTAGAAAAAGTGTAAACGGATGTTGCTGAAATTAACACCTGCATGATTGTCTAGCGAAATGGTTTTTGCATTTTTATGACTAAGATAACTTAATTTATTGATAATATGACATTTTTCTCAAAACTATTACACTCAACATCCCTTTCAATGAAAGGCGAAATGATACACATAGACATGATAATAGCAACATAGCCTATTTTAGACTGCATGGAGACTACGGAGGTCGCTTTACTTAAAATTAGTGGTAGAATTTAGAGAAAAAATCATTTTGTTTTCCGGTGAATTACGATAATTTCTCGATAGTTAAATTTTCATATTTTAAAGTTCTCGGTAAACCTCGAACTTTAAAATATGAAAATTTAACTATCTCGATGTGAGAAATATAGTTTACGTAATAAATACGTAATAAACTGGAATCAATGTTAGAGACTATATTTTTTAACCGTCTGAGTGCTTTTCTTTTACTATGTTTCGCGTTTTACTTTTAAAAATGATTAATTTGATCTGCTTATATTGTAATATTTCCTTAAATAACATATTTTTATAGTTGCAGTTCTTAAACATCATTTAGAGCTTCTAAAATAAAGCGAAGAAGCTTTCATAAGACACTGAAATAAGGTTTTATTTCATAAACAAGACTGACTGCTTAAATATTTGCTTACGATCTGCACTTTTGTGCACGTTTCACACAAAAATTACAAATGATTTTGAAATAAAACTTATAAAGGGAAAATCGCTATTACATTACATTTGCCATAGAATAGGCATAATCATTTTATAAACAATGCAATATGAACAGTTATATAGTTGAAAGATTCTCACCTCGTCATATCTGAAGCGGGTTTGTTTACATATTTTTGGTAATCACCCACAATTAAATTACTTATCTCGGGAATCACCTAAAATATTTTTCGAGCAGATTAGGCCCCGTGAATATTCATCTCTACGGCAAGAGTTGAAATTGAAAAACACTCATACAGGAAGTAAAACTTAAGACCAATTGCTACATGATGAGAATATATCATTTAGCATTGTCCCTTGATGCCTTTTGCAGATGGGACACAGTGAATCTGTCTCTTCTGCATGAGGCACGAGGATGATACCCTGGAACCAATTCTTTATATATATATACATATCTATATTTTTTATTTATTTTTTTATTTTATTGTTATTTCCACTTTGTGCAAATTTCTAAAAAATCGCAATTTCGTGGGGCTGTACCAGTTTTGATTTGTGTTAACACGGATGCATTACTCTATACTATAGTTTTCAATCTTGTATGTTGTCAGTCAGTTTATGTTGTATAAATGTATTTGTCATGCCCCATGTGGGCCCATTCTTTGGAAATAAAAGATATTGTATTGTATTGTATTGTATACTGATTTTTATCCCCCCACTTAGCGAAAGCTGGGGGTTTGCAGTCCGTCCGTATGTACGTATGTACGTGCGTACATGCGTTTGTAATGCTCCACTACTAGTATAAGAGATGCAAATTTGAGCTATGGCACCATACTAGAGTATGATCAGAATTAGTGCACTGTGCATTCGGAATAAAGGTCAAATGCCCTAGTGGCAAATTATGGGCGAAAGCGAATTTTCGCGATATCCAGCGGACTTTTGGTATGACCCCTGGAGGCATGCCCTTAAGGGATCAAAAATGTAAAACAATCAGCAGTCCTTTTCATTGTCGTAAAATTTTTTCGTGAAAAGGGCTCCTGTGCTCATCAGTACGACTGGAACTCCTATGTATAATTTTGATTTTGTGGTTTATATTTACATGAGGATTTATTGGAATTGCTCTTTGAATCCGTTCTCAGCTTGTAGAATTTAGACGCCGGTGCCAAATTTGGTAAATTTCCTAAAAATGTCAAAGACTAATAATTTTTGAAATTCCAACATGAAGTTTTATAATCAAGCAACTTTTGATGCCATCAGCTAGTATGAACACTAGGATTTCAAAAATGTGATTCTAATTTGGTAAATTTCCTGAAACTCTCAAAGACCAATTACTTTTTGGAATTTTACCTTGCAACTATATTTTTTTATGAGTAATGGTTTTAATGATCATTTTCAATGGTCAGATTGCAAAAAACTTTGATTCTAAATTTAGTAAATCTCCTGAAACTCTCAAAGACCCATTATTATTATTTTTTTGGGAATTCTACCTAGCAACCATATCTTTTTCAATTCCTTACAGTAAAAATGATGAGTTTGAACAGTCAGGTTGCAAAAAAATCTTTGATTCTGATTTTGATAATTTCCTGCAATTCTTAGAAACCTGTACTTTTTGAAATTCTACCTAACAACCAGATCTTTTTGGTGTTTTACAGTATCAATGATTATTCCAACAGAAAGAAATATAGTTTCAAAAACACTTGTCTTTTTTACAAGGGAAGGGGTCCAAAAAGGGGTAGCGGGGGATCGCAATCTTTGATTGGCCGTGTTTCATTGAAAGTTGTTCGAATCTTTGATCCTTGACAACTGACAAACATGTTGATAAAACACAAAGCAGTAAGACAATTCTTAGCATCACTAAGACAATACTTATTGTGGCATTTGAGTTTGTCAGTTTTGAGATAGGACTCAATAATTTTATTCACAAAAAGAATTAGACTTCATGCGAACTGTTACTACTAGAGGGCGTAGAACTGTAAAAGTGTCTGAAAAATTCAACTAGACTAATCCAAGACATTAAAGTTTAGGGCTTTTGAATTCTTCGCCTTGTACAGTGATAATGAGTTACAAATAAAGCACTTTTTAGTAATGAAGTCAGTGGACATGTTTATGATGAACAATGATGTCCTATGAATTGTACATCTTCTCCACATGAAAGTTTTATTGAATAAGATGACTGTTATCCAAGTTTTACATTTATATGTTAGCTGTTATTGACTTGGCATACACTGTTAGCTGTTATCACTTATTTGAATTATCTGTTATCTGTTATTGGAAAAATCATTTTGCTGTTAGACTGTTATGGGACCCCCCTTGCCCCCCTCAAATATGAATCTCGGAGAATAAAATACTGTCATATTTGATAGTAAACATCTATATACCTCCATGGTCAGATGAACGATTAAAACTCAGTAACTATAGGTACAAAAATGGGGTAAACGGACTTGTATTCGAATTGTTCGGATATGTTTCTTGTGAGATTAGAATTTTTTTGTTTACAATGGCTTTTCATCGGCTCTGAAAAAAGATTTATATATAGACTTCTAGCAGGTTCTCATCTTTATTTATAATTTAAACATGTTAAATCTGTCCAATAAAATGTCCAGTAAGTAACAGAATTTTATGTCTGAGATGAGTGGCCCATGAGGACCTAATGTCCCAAAATTGTCTAACTCTTTATAAAGAATTAATACAGGACTAAATAATAAGATTTTTCATAAAATTTAAAAGTAATTATGGGGCAAAAGGCCAAAATCTTATTTTTACAAAGCACCCAAATTTTTTTCACAATTGTCAGATTTCAACGGGGTTTGCGTCTTTAGATTCTTCTTGGAAGTACACTTTCGGAAGTGTGTCGACTTATTCGTCCCAGCTTTTACCATTTTGAGCTATATAAGTGACCAAAGGGGAAATACAGTTTGTTTTTGCGAGGTACCTACTTTTTTTTATATTACATCGGATTTTAACGCGGTAACTTCAAGATGAAGAACAACAATAAAAGCGTTGTTACATAGCTTGGTTTTATTATTTTTGTACAAACTTTGTGTCATGTGTATCTACTGTTATCCTCTCATTGTTTATTAATGACTTTTTATATTTTTCTGAAGTAAAATTTCTGTAATGTTTCTAAAAAACACTGCTCGGCTTTTACCATTTCCGAACTATAATTGACAGGGGTCAAAATCTTCTAAAATTTGTTTTTGATCTAATTCCAAGGATATTTGTTTCATTGCATTCGTTTTGAATATGAAAAAGAAAGGAAATGAGATAAATGTCAAGGAGACAACATCCCATCTCCAGGTTAAAACGACCAAAAACAAGACATCTAGGGGTCACCGTAAAGTCTTAAACAGAGTGAGGAACCTCTCACCATAAAACAAGCAATAAATGGCCCAAAAAGGTAAAAAAGTTAATAAATCAATGGAAACAAATCACATCCAATAACCCGAATATCAAGATTTTATAAGAAGACAAGGACAAGCCAATGATCAACACATACATTCGGACAGGGGCAAAAATTGCGGTGGGGTTAAACTCGTTTTCTTGGATCCAAACCCTCCCCCTATGTGTGGTGAATGGCTAAAAAATAAATACACAAAAAGACTCACAGTAAAAATCAAACTAGAAAAAAGTCCAACTTATCAAGACGAGTACCTTTACAATGAAGTACACACGGGTACTGTCCCGACAAATGCTCGCAGTTACTGACAGCTAGCTAAAGACATAATTTCCGTTGACTATGATATCAAGCCTTCTTACACATGAAAATTCAATTGAAATACTTCTAAATAGATTTCATATAACAACATCATCAATTATGAAAGAAGTTCATGATATTGTGCAATGAAAAATACTGCCAATATGAAAATTGTTTAAGTTAATTTAGTTATGGTGTATTAAAAGCATTTAGGAGCTAATCAATACTAGTATCATTGCCAACAAAAACCAGAAGTAAAGATTTAACAACAATGCTGTATTTATATCCTTAATGAATAAGTTTGTTCAACGGATTAATAAGTTTGGAGGAACAATTTTTGAATTTATGCACTTGGTAAATGATATTTCCATAGAAGTTAGGATGTGAAATACCCTGTTGTATAAGAGCCCTGCATGTAGAACCAAATTTTCTTAATAAGTCAACGTATCTGTAATAAAATTTAGAGAATGTTTTTATGAATTTATGACATCTATAAACCCATTGGCGGATCCAAGGGAGGATTCCGGGGGTTGGAACCCCCCTTTCTTTTGGACAATCATGTAATTTTTAATGAAAATCCTAGTATTTTACTAAGAGATACCCCAAAAATTTCGCGCCTCTTTTCACTTCTCAATTGGTACCCCCCTTTTCAAATTTCCTGGATCTGCCCCTGAAACCCTTGATGTAGAAGTTTTTCAGTTAGACAAAGATTTCGGTCATTGAAATCTGAAACATCATTACATACTGGTGCATATCGAACAAGTTGTGAAATGTATACCCCGTAAGAATGGGCGAACGGAACATCGCCGTCGAGAAGGGGAAAATTGACTATAGGGAAAGAGAAATCATCCCTTTTATCATAAACTTTAGTGTTTAACTTTCCTTGATTTATTGATATGTCAAGATCAAGAAAAGCAGTATGATCACTGCTGCTATTGGATTTATTTAAAGTAAGTTCGGCAGGATAAATTTCGCCTGTAAATTTAGAAAATTCAGGATTATCTAAAGCCAAAATATCGTCCAAATATCTATATGTATTGTTAAAAAATATCTTATCTTTTTATACGGCAGCAAAAAACTTGCGGTCGTATCATGGTATGGCGCAGTCGTCGTTGGTGTCGGTTCGGCGTCGGCGTCTGTGGACAGCATTACTTTGGTTCTAATGGACGGATCATTTTCAAATTTTAGTATAAGGTATCTTGGCTTGGCACGAGCTTAAGCCCGGGTTTTAATAACTGGTTCTTGGCCCACCTGTTTTAGAAAAAACGGCCAAAAAGGGGTAAAATTGCTTTTTTTAGTGTCTGTGCATGGACAGCATAACTTTGTTTCTGTGGACAGATCATTTTCAAATTTTAGTATAATGTTTCTTGTGACATGCTTAAGATCTTGTTATAATTTCATTTTCCTTGCCTCACCCCTTTTGGAAGAAGGGGCCAAAAAGGATTAAATGGGGGTATTTTCACATATTTGACTGTATAATCTTTATTATTTATCTTATTTTGATGGGATTTCTTTCAGTGTGCTCCTTAGGAAATTTCCGATCTTTAATTGAACTACAGATTTCACATGGCATGTACCTTTCATGAGATAAATGGGATCCAAAAGGGGCGAGTTTCAAAAAAAAAAAATTTTAGTATGTTTTTGATGCAATTTATTTTTTGCAATGGATTCCTATGAAATATTAATATGTTGCTGAACCATCAGATTTTTTATATTTTGTTTCCTTTCTAAACTATGAGGGGCCAACGGGGCCAAAATTGTAAACATGCGGATAACCTCAAATTATTATTTTTCATCGGATTTAGATGGGATTTTTTTTCTTTGGATTCCTTTTGTTGTAATTTTTCAGGTGTATGTCAACGGATTTGGTGTAGCTCTTACCATTTCCGAGCTATAAGTGGGTCAAAGGGGTCAAAATTGCATTTTTTTGAAATATGTGAAATCTTTATTTTTCATCAGATTTTGATGGGATTTTTTTTCTTTGGATTTCTCTTGATGTAAGCGTTTAGTTGGTTGGTGGTCTACAGATTTTGCATAGCTGTTACCGTTTTCATCCACAGTTGATCAAAAGGATTGATTTTTCCCTAGTGTGTGTCCAGCTAATTACTGTGTTAAGCTCCTTTTTATGTCCATCTAATTATTATGTCAAGCTCTTTACTGTATCCACATTCACTTTAAACTACACTTGCTCAAATTTCAGTATATCAGTCATATTGCGATTTGTGTATCCCAATAACTGTGAAAATTTGTGTTCCTTACATAAAGTCATATATGTGGTGATCTTAAAAAAGTGAATTAAATTTAACCAATCATTTTTAGCTCACCTGACCCGAAGGGTCATGTGAGCTATTGCCATCACTTGGCGTCCGTCGTACGTCGTCCGTCCGTCGTAAACTTTTTCAAAAATCTTTTCCTCTGAAACCGCTGAACCAATTTTAACCAAACTTGGCCTGAATCATCACCAGGGTATCCTCTTTCAAAACTGTATCCGATGAGTCCGAGGACCAAACAACATGGCTGCCATTACTAAAAATAGCACATAGGGGTAAATTGCTGTTTTTGGCAAATAACTCAAAAACCGTTACAGATATCAAAATTCTGACGGAGTAAAAGTGATCAGTATGGCAAGATCTACCCGCCCTGCAATTTTGAAGAAAATCTGATAACCAGTTTTGGAGTTATTGCCCTTTTTCCGGAAATTTTTCAAAATTTTAATATATTTTATTTTTTATCAAAGAAACTATAGCAGTTAGAGGTCAGCTTTAAATTGCAAAAATGTTCAGCACATCAAGATCTACCCACCCTGAAATTTTGGAGAAAATCCAAAAATTCTTGTAGGAGTTATTGCCCTTTTTTCACAGAATTTTCAAAATTTTCATATTTTTCGTCTTTTATTTCAAAAACTGTAGAAGATGAAGGTTAAGTGTAAATTGATAAAATGTTTGCCATGCTGTGGTGACTTCAAAAGTGGTGTTGAAAATTGATTGTTGAACGCCATTTTCAAAATGGCTGCAAAAAAAAGGCGGGAAAATTCAACATAGTTCAATTTCAATAAAATTTGGTTTCCAAATAAATATTGATGTTGCGACTTCAAAACCAGTGTTGAAAATTGTTTGTTGACCGCCATTTTCAAAATGGCCGCCAAGAAAGGCGGGAAAAATCAACGTTGTCCGATTTCAATGAAATTTGGTTTCCAAATAGATATTGATGTTGCGACTTCAAAACTGACTGATGTTGAAAATTGTTCGTTGAACGCCATTTTCAAAATGACCGCCAAAAAAGGCAGGAAAATTCAACATTATCCAACTTCAATGAAATTTGGTTTACAAATAGATATTGATGTTGTGACTTCAGAACTGATGTTGAAAATTGTCATTGCCCGCCATTTACAAAATGATGTTTTTACTTCAAAACTGGTGTCGAAAGTGGTCCTTAGCAAGCATGTTTTTTGTCAAAAAAGCCAAACAAAGAAATATA